>JAODGE020002279.1:0-11512 GCA_027574965.2 Ecitophya simulans
GTTTCGCTCAAGACAATAATGAGTATATGACAGATTATGATGGTTTTTTTTACCAGTAAACAAAAAGTGTCCAAATTCAATTCACAAACAGACTAAATTCTTAACTATACATATAAATAAAACTAATTATGTATTACAATATTGAAATTTAAAACAGACTTGGCAAAATTGCTTAAAATTAAAAAAAGTTTAATCAATCAAAGTGGCTTAAACTATACCAAGATTTAAACACTCAATTCCGACAAAAAACTTCAAATAAATTTGAAAAAGACTATTATAAAAGAATGAACTACGCATTGTTTGGGTATACAATAGAAAATTTGTCAAACAAATTAATTATTAAATTAATTTAACCCTAGAAAAACTATAAACAAAAAATTGGAGCGGGCACGTTAATTTCAAAACTTTCTATAGCTGCACTGTATTTGAGAAAAATTTAGTTGCCATCCAATTAAAGCAAACTTGGGGTCAATACGCTCTTAATATTTATTTCATATGTATATTTCTTTATAAGTATGTGACAAATTATCTTACAAATAAATGTTTTTTAATGATTGTATTATTTATTATCAACTTATTAAGTGTTGGCGTAGCGCGTAGCTGAAGCAATAAGCAAACAAACGTCAGCCGTGGCACTTTATAAACGCGCATCAAAAACGTAAAACGTTAAACGTCAATTAAACGCGCGCCAATTTTTTAGCCGAGACAAAAACTTTTCTCAGCTAAGTTTCAAACTATTTAGCCAAGATGCAAACCATTTAGCAAAGACGCAATCATTTAGCCGAGACACAAATTCTCCTCAGCCGAGACGCAAACATTAGCTGTGACGCAAACCCTTCTTAGCCGAGGCGCAAACATTAGCCGAGACGCAAACCTTAATAAGCTAAATTTTAAACCATTTAACGCAAACCATATTGCCAAGACGCAAACCCTTCTCAACTGAGACGCAAACTCTTCTTAGCCGGGACGCAAACTTCATGCAGTAAGGAGAAAGGGGTCGTAAAACCCGCAAAAAACATCTACCAACGCTTTTATTATAAACAACATTAGAAAACGGCTTTTCAACTGGTACCTGCATCTTCATCAGTAAAGAGTCTAAATAGCAGGCCTTATAACCCTAGTTGTTCCCAGCGCATTAGCCACATCAACGATTTTATCTGAAAAAATTTTAAGGACACTCTTGACGCGATCTCAACATTTACAGGCGTTTTCCATCCAAAAAGATCACTCACATCCCACATGTGACGTACAAGCCGCATAACCAATAAATTCAAACATAGATGTAAACGTACTTGTTTAAAAACCAAATATTGTTGGCAAAGGATTAGTGGATTATTTGACCAAATTGACAGAAATTAACTCAAAACTACTTGCTATTATGCAAGAAACCGCAAGAAGTAACCGTTTCTAGCTTAGGGCAAAAAGTAAAAGATGACAACGCACAGGTTGCAACATTTTAGGAAATTAATAATGCCAGCTAAAACATAAAGTATTATATAAACATACAAATTTGCAAAAACAAATAAGTAATGACAACCACCAGAGTTGTAAATAGGCACTACACTATTTAGAAAACCTATGTCAGAAATAAAAAAAAATTGAAAAAATAGCCAACCATAAAATATTTTTAATCGATTTTTAGAAAAATGACAACACTAAAATAGAGCTAGACATTTAATAGATTATAAAAAAAGTTTCTATGTTAACAAATTTTTATCTGAAGCATATTTTGTTAAAAAGCAAGTTGTTCAGATTTTGTTTCGCCGGGGCAGGTTGTGTCTACAATTAAAGACAACAGGAGCGAGTAATTGCAAGTCTTGAACTACTAAACAAAATTACTACAAAAACTAAAATTAAACAAACTCAAACGCTTATTTATATATGTAGTTACTTACTTATTATAGAAAAACAGCAATTTACTTTTTTTTAAATTACTACTAAAGCACCGGTTTTTCTCTTTCACCAAATATCCACACTTGTAAAACCAAAAGTTAATTTACAGCATAACATTTAAAAATATTGTCTAATCACTCGCTGACAATAAGCACGCAAATAAACTAAAAAAGAAACAAACTAAAATAATTGGAAGACTAAAGAATTTAAAAAAATTAACCTGCCACATGCACGTGACGCGTTGACAAACGGCACTAAACAGTTCAAAACCTGCAGTTACTAATATCATTCGCAGGTTGGAACAAAAAAAAAACAAAATAATTGGAACACTAAAAGAAAACAGTGTAACCAAAGTGTTTGGATAATTTTGCACCGTAAAAAGACGCGGGCGCATCTAGATTTGCAAACCGCACAGATGCGGAATCCTGCAAATTTGAATTGCAAACAAACGGTTTGAAGTCGCAACATGCTCGACCATCAGCTATTGTGCTAAACATGGTGTTCAGTACATTGCTTCCTAACTCATTGCTCAAGCCGGCAGCTAACAAAATTTTAAAGTGAATGATCAAACTAAAAAAATCTTAATTAACGAGACGGGTAAAAGTCAACGCATTTGCCGCCAAATAAAAATAGATACAATTGGCGTGAACTTCTTTTAATGCTGATAACGTTAAAGAATTATGTACGGTAGCAATGTCGGCGTTCCAAACTGGATGACTTCATCGTTGTTTTTGATAGTCAGGAGCGGGGCAGGCCATTGCAACTGTAGTGGTTGTGGCATTAAAACCAGTTTTTATAGAAGCAAAAAATTCTTAATAGTGTATTATAAAAAATAAAAGTTTGTAACGACCCAAAACCAGGCGCTTGCAGTATTTATGGCAGAAGTAAAAAAGTCTCCAAACACGTAGAATTTTTATCTCCCGGGCACGATGACTGTTGTCAGTAGTTGTAGTCCCCTTCAAATGTGACGATTTTTTCAAAAAACGACAGTACTTATTTTTTGCAGTATTTTGACGTTGTGATGTAAGAAGCACATAAAAACGATGTATCTATTACAGCTGCACGTCGTTCTGAAAACTACCGGGTATTGTAACAGACCTACAACCGGACTGTGTTTTTGTTAAAAAATATCTTAGTTTTTAGTTTGTAAATCTTGGCCGTGCCAAATGGATGCTCTTAAAGAAGGCCCCAAGTTACGCGTGAAAATGTACAAAAGGACCGGTTTCTCTGAGTTTTTTTACTAAAGTACAAACCGGAAAATTATTTTCATTTTACTATTTACAATGATTGCTCAATTGCTCGTTGTTAGTAAGGGCGGAGATAAAAAAAAAGAACAAACTTAATTAATTACAAAAAAAATTAAGAAAAATAATCTGAAGCAAGCCCGTTGGCAGGTCGGTGTAAAAAAAAGGATGATTGAAATACCAAACAGAAGCAGTGAGGCCAAAACGTTTGGCTAAATTTTTGCCGCAGGAAAACGCAAACGCAGCTAGATCCGTAAACCGCGCAAACGCGAAACTTTGCAAATTTAATTTGCAAAAACAGTATGATGTGTATTTGTAATTTTGCATTTGTAAAAAATAGGTTATTGTAGACGTCAGATTTTAAAATTGCCTTTTAAACTACGTGAATATGTTATTATTGAAAGCAACTTAATAAAAATTTAATTGTTGCGTTGAGATTATTTATTAGTTACATTTGTTTAGTTAATATTTTATATATAAATCGACAATGACATAATTGTTCTATTTATAATAAATTGTTATAAAAACTTAAATGCTTAATATTCCACTGTGGTTGGAATTTAACGTCAATTGTATTGCTCGGTACGTGTAGCAAACGTTAAATATTCAGTTGTGCCGTGCAAAATAATTGACAAACACAATTCTACCAACAATTTAAATTTGATAACCTTGAATATTTTTTACCCGCTCCAAAATTATTTATACCCTTTATTAAAAACCTACCATTTTTGTTTTAACCTAGCAATCGAGTCCAGCCTATCCACCGTTTCTCATTTTATAATTGTGCTTAATTGTACGCACACGTATAAATATAGCATAATATGAATTTTTTATTAAAAATATTAAGAAATATGCTTTTATTTGTGTTTTTGCAGTTTCATGTTATTCTACGCACCTCCGTTTGGTAGGCTTTGTTATTCTACATATAAGAACTACCAAAAAAAAATTAGGTTTGTTATAAGTAAAAAGTTTATAAATTAAACACTATATAATTTTTATACCAAAAAGAACTAAGCTAAAACTTGAAGAAATCACAAAGTGTCATTTACTTAGATAGACTTAGTATAGATTTAGTATAGCTTTTAAAGCAGTTGGGTTTAAATAGAAAAAAGCGGAAAACAAAACCTAGCACTGGACAAATAAACTATAAAATAACAAAGAATAAAACAAGATGCTTGAATAGCTAAATAATAAAAAAACAATATATAAAAAAATACAAAACAAAGGGTATATTTAAACAAATGATAAAAAAAATAAATCGAAAACATGGAAATACAATTGCCAACAAAAAGAGAAACAGCTTAGAGCGACTAAAGCAGAAACAGCATGGAAAATAATAAAAGATTTTGGAAAATATACGAAACAGAAAGCAAACGTCTCACTAATCACGCGAACAAGAAAAAAAGAATAAGACAATACGCTTTTGTGTTATTTTTAAAAGCTTCTGCTGATTCTATTTCAATTTGTAAGTCAATTGTTGTCGACTACGGTTTCGTAATCGTTGAACTGCTTGTAAGATAAATCTGGTGTAACTGATTTATAATGCAAATTATGATCGTTTGGTAAAAAGTTTATAGAATTATTGTAAGCTTTTATTTTAATATTAAATTTTATATTAAATTATTATATGGCTATGATGTTAAATTCAAAAATACTTTTATATTTCTTATATTACAATTATAAAAATTAGTTATGATTTGCTCATGATTATTTTTCTTATTTGTTTGGAAGCAAACAATCACATATTGCGGCCGTCCTAGACTAGTGGATGTTTTTACAGCTTATATATTGTTATTAGTAGTTTTCATTGCCGGCAATTCATGTAATTCCCATTTTCAATATGTCAATAATAATGGTTAGTCCGATTTTAAAATATTCAAGAAATGTACACGCATTATATTGTTTACTTTTACATGTGGCACATGCCATTTGAACTTATACCCTATATTTTCAGACATACTGACAAATCAATTATTATCCGTGCCTGTTCTTAATAAGATTAATTCCTGTCAAGCATTAGTAATTATTTCAAGATAGTCTTCAGAGAAACCAAACAATCTGTGTTAAGAAATTTGTGCAAATTTTTTTTTGTTTTTTTGATACACACTTAACACATCTGTTTCTCTCCATCCAAATAAAATGTTATTGTAATTGTTTGGTTTACAAAATAAAATTTTTCTTATTGTTGTCATTTAACATATTGATTTCTGTCAATTTCAATACCGTTTATTTAATATCTAGCTTCTTGTAATAAATAACAGAACGCATTTCTCGTTACTTTTACGTTAAGGAGTGTAGTTTGTTTTGTTTTGGGCAGAATTACTTCTCCTTCTATCAATAGGTAACTTTCACAAAGTTTAGTGTATTGGTCATGTTGTTGAAGTTGGATGCAAATTTCATTATTCTTACTAAAGTTATTTGTTTGCGGTTGATATGTATGATATTGTGCTTCTGTTATACTTTTATCTGACATCACCTTTTCCGTAATATTTAATTCACTATTCATTGTGTTAGTTCTTACGTACAGTATAGCCTAATGCTATTAATTTTTGTCTATTTTCAGAAATTAATGATTTGCTGGTAGCACTTGTCGCTTTGACAGCTTGTTTGCAACTGTTTTTCTTTTTTTGATAAGCATTTTATTTTATAGTTAATGCAGGTTTAACATTGAAATTTTTTGTTATTAAAAATTAACCACATTATTTTTTTTGTCCTAGTTATAATCGTATTACAATTTTTTCTCCTCTAAAATTAATGGGTGTACCGTCTTGGTCAATAAGTTATACAGTAATGTTGTTAATTGAAGATGTGTTTGCACCCAAATAAATATGATTTCGTGGTAAAATATTCATAGCATATCTCGGATCGTTTTGTGGTGAAAATTTGAATAATGTATGCTATTCATCATTACTATAATGAGTTTTTATCAATATTACATTCTACTCAAATACTTGTAACTTTAATATTATTTACCGGTAAATCAAAATGATGCCATTTATTTACGTTTAATTTTGTTTTTTCAAAAAATCCTAAAATGTTACCAATTGAATCGGGTTTAGAAAAGTCAACATCGTATAAAATTTTAATTCTGTTTGTATCGCATTATAGTTAGCGCAAAGTATTATTTTTTTCTTATCTTCAGATAGGTGTAACTCATTCAATTTTGGTTTTAAATGCTTTTCTATATTGCTTATTTCATATGAACTAGTAGGAATTATTATTTGACGGTTATTATCATAATAAAACTTATTTGCTCCTTCTTCAATATTAGGAATTGTATTATACGTAAAGAATCCAACCAAAGAAAGTTTATATTTGTTTTTTGAAAAATGAATTAGTAGAAAAAAATTTGTTCTTAAAATATGACTGTTACTTTGCAATGTAAATGTTAAAGACATTTTTCATCTAATATTAATAACTGTAAATACAAATGACCGCAATTTACGCCATTGAATGATTGTAATTGGTTGTAGTTATAAAATATTTGACACTTGCTAAAATATTTTTGAACTTTTTTGGCGGTGGTAGATGACCAAAACTATTAAAATAGTGTACAATATTTCGTTTGTTTTTATATGCCACCCAATGGGTACCGTTTGTTTTAACCAAATCTAGATTAACAACACCTTTTTTGTTTGTGTATGGCTTTTTGGAAAGAGTATTGTGCATGTAACCACCACTATAAAAAAGTTGTGTCTTGGGTGGCATTTTTGCATGTTTTTTAGTTGGTTTTTTGACAAAAATAAACCGTATAATTTAGATCCAGATTTACCAATAGCAATAGCTGCCATAAATTTGTTGTGTTGATTTGATTCTTCTAATATTTTTTTTGCGCTATTTTTGTATCAGTTACTGCTTTTGCGACTTCTGCCGCACCTCCTGCAAGTGCACCTGAAGCACATAAAGTCTAACAAATATTGGAATTAATGTTATTATACCACCATATTTTGGTACCGGAATTACACAAAATTTTTTAATGTCAACTTTTCCACCAACAATTTTTAATTCAGCTTTTGCAGCATTTACAGCAATACTGCTACTATCATAATACTAACGTTTTTATTTTTTCAAAAATTTGGCTTTGATTTTACCAACCAATGCCTTATAGAATGAAATCTTTTTTTGTTTTTCTTTTAGATTGTTTTTTCACACCCAATCTCAATTTACGTTGGAGTTTCATGGAAGTTGCAACGGCTAATGCGGCAGCTTTTTCACCAAATTTAGAATCAATTGCTTTTACACGTTTTCATGCAGTTTTTTTGTTTTTTATTAGTTTTATGTTTATTTGCAAGCAAAATCAAATTTATTAATTCCAATATTTCTACGTTTTAATCTATCTTGCAAATTGGTACCGGGGCCGCAAAATTGATAGCCTGGCAAGTGCGCTTTAAACGAAAGTTTATTGATTACTGAATTAATAAAACTTTTTCCAAGTTTTTTTTATCATTTATATAGAAGACTACTTGGTTTGTAAAAAACAATAAAGGTAAAAAAACATGAAATAAATATACCAGTTATAAATCTGGACAAACTTGTGAGTGGATTTGATGCAAATAAGAAGAGGAGAAAACATGGTATATTGTTGCATGATACAATTTGTTATCTTATATGTGGACCATCCAATTTTGGCAAATCATATGTGATGCTTACATTCATATTTGATAGAAACGATTCAAAGTTTAAAAATGTCTATGTTTACTTAAAGTTTTTATACTAACCAAAATATTGTTATTTAAAAATAGTGTTAGCAAAAATGAATGAAATTATGTATTATAAATTTACGGAAAACAATATAGTTGCTGTAGGACTAGCAAGAAATAATTTAGTTTTTAGAATTGCCGATATTGTTTGTTGTGACCAAGATAAGGTACGAGAATACTTTAGAATGGGTAGACACAATAAAAT
Organism: Ecitophya simulans; assembly: GCA_027574965.2. Lineage (NCBI taxonomy): Eukaryota > Metazoa > Arthropoda > Insecta > Coleoptera > Staphylinidae > Ecitophya > Ecitophya simulans. The sequence continues at coordinate 8,043 of JAODGE020002279.1, forward strand.
TGATTCGTTTTACTTATGTCAAACATATTTGCGAATTCCAAAGCAGTTAATAAAAAATAATGCAAACTTTATAATATTATTTAAACAAGATGATTTATATTTAAAACATGTGTAAAATGATCATGTTGGTAGTGATATGACATTTAAACAGTTTAAACAAATATGTTATTTTTTTGGCGTAATAAGTTTGATTTGTTGGTAATAGATAAAGATAGTGAAATTATTCATGGTAGATATAAAAAAATTTAACAATATAATAGAAAAATTTTGAATCTAATTTCATCATTTAAATAACAAGTTTTGATCGAGTAACATCAACCATAGTTGATGATAAATTAATTGAAGAAAAGAAGAAGATAATAAAACTTTTTATAAATATTGGAGCAAAACTGTTGGATTTGAAACATAATAAAAATGAAAATGATAGAAAATTTAAAGACTCTTATAAACCATTAATAACACCAATAAATACTCTTATAAAACGAATAAGACTTATACACAGCACCTAGAAGATAAATCAAAATTGATGAAAACAGAGAAATATAAAAATTTTGTTATTTTGAATATTTATACTCGTGAAAGCAATTTAAACCGCCATTTAAATACGTGTAAAAATAAAGATCAATACCAATGTAAATATTGTGACAGTTCATATACACAAAAAGACAATTGATATTGTCATGTGGTGGCAACTTATCAGTCAGTTATCAACGATCAACCCAATATGTTCAAGAAAAGTTTACACACAGAAAACCAACAGCTTACTACGTCCAAAAAAAGGTTCCTTACTGAAGACGATCAACCTAGTACATCCAAGAAAAGTTTACGTGATATAGACAATCAGCAAAAAAACGACTATTATTGTGAAATATGCGATATATACTTTGATTTGCAAACTAAATTATTTTTATACAAACAATCAATTACACATAATACAAATATTAAATTAACGCACACCATTTGCTACAATAAAGTTGTAAGCTTTGTAAGTACTTTCAAATGTTGCATAGAATCTTTAAGATACTATGCTGAAAATGATCATATTCAAGACAACCCAATGTTTTTACAACACAGCAGAGAAACATTTATTGAAATATTAAAATCAAACTTTGAACTATTTGTTAATTATGTACAGGACAGTGGAATTAAAGACAATAATACAGCAATTTTTAAATTTATTTTGTGTAATAAAAAACTTACTGTGCTCAACCTAAATAGCAATGTAGAAAAACTATTTGACAACTTTTGTGCTACCATGAAGAGAAGAAATGAGGAGTTTCAAGAACGAGACAGCGGTTGGGCGTAATTTGCCGTGTCTCACATGAACCTCAACATAAACAAATTTACACCTTTGTTAGGAGAAACTTCTACATATCTAAAATTACCAAAAACCATTGAATTGAAACATGCATGCATTTACATTAAGAACAATGACAACGCCTGCATTGCTTGCTGTATTAAAGCAGCGCTCTATCCGGCGGTAAATCACTACACGTACACGACAAGTTATTCTCACTATTCAGAAGTGCTCAATTTAGATAATATTACATTTCCATTTAGATTGAATCAAATCAAACTGTTAGAGGTTAACATATTAATTTATAATACATAAATAATAATAATAATAATTTCATAAAAAGCCTTTCAAGACTTATTGGTAATCATATCAATAATCATCTACATACTAAAAATATTTGTGATGGTTGTTTGCAAATGTTTAGTAGCATTAAAAAACTGGAAACACATTACATATACGGATGTAAAAAAATTCATGTAGAAATGCTTCGTTTGGATAAAAACCAACATAAACCCGTTAAACTTCATTTGAACGTCAAATGCTATTGTAGTGTATGCTGATTTTAAATCGTTACTCATACCAATTCAATCGTGTGAACCCTCCACAGTTTAATCATTGACAAACCAAATCAAAAAACATCAACCATTTGCATTTGCATACTATATTGTTTGCAATTTTAATTCGGAATTAAATAAATACTTAACATATACTGGATTGGACTGTGCGGACTTCTTTATAAAACAGAATATTTTGTGTCAAATAAACATAAACCAATGAATGCAATGAGTTGGTTTGAAGTGCTGAAATACTTCTGAAGTCACCTAGGTGGATCAAGATACTTCGTTGCGCGTTAAATAATGACTCTCGAGCGACTCAGGAAACGACGGTAGAACGACTGTTTTTATTTAGAAAATATGTCAACTTTATAGGTTTGTACTTGGACCAACGCCGACTTTGACCGTGAGCGTTATCAAAACAAAAAGTATGAACTTCAACGCACTCTTGACGACGATCGTGAGAATAACAAAAATTAGAAAAACTAAGTGAACTAAAAGTTAAACGGTCACTACAGCACCCTCCTGCTAATGAAAACAATAATGAACTCGAAACGGTTCGTAAATTGTGCAGTCCTGCATTGCGGGAGCGTAAAAATGGGCTCGGCCGGTGTGCATGACGGAGAGCGTGAAGGTGGGCTCGATCAACCGATGTGGCGGAGAGCGACGTGTTGTCGTTCGATGTTCCTTAAAGTGGTGTCGCTCAAGGGTCTTTGCAGCGGTTGTTCATTGGTATTTGCAGTGTAGTGAGTCGGTGACGATGATGTAGGTACTTGCTATAGAGCGTTGAAAGTACCAATTTCTGGGTTAGCGATTTTCGAGTGATGAGATAATCCGCCCACAAGTTGTGTTGTTACGTTGTTGTTGTTATCACGACATACGAAGTAGTTCTCTGCATGGTGGATGGTGAATGTTCTCTTGGGCAAGTGAGTGATGCGAAGCTTCCACCGAGAGTGCACCAGGAATCCAACACCAGATGAGCTGCACTGGATGTAGTGATAAAAATGAGTTTAAACGATGCACTCGTTCACGCAAAAATGACACTTCACTTTACTATGCGTGGTACCGGTCCGCAAATCGCAATGTTCTGGTGCTTCTTTGAGTTGCTAAAGTATTTTTGTTAGGTGTGGCGCTATTTACAGAAAAGGTTAAACTATTGTTGTTGTTGCTGCAGCTGTTGCTGCTGTTGCTGTTGTGCGAAGATGCCTGAAGCCGATAAGTCTACTCAATGCTGTAAACAGGTGGGATTCGAATTGTCGTCCTTGGTCGGTTGTCACTTGCTCAGGTGCACTGAAACGACAGATCTAACCATTATAAAAACTTCTGGCGACGGTTGTGGCTTCCTGGTCTGCGAGCGGAAAAGCTTCCGGCCATCGGGTGAATCGTTCGACGGCGGTGAGAACATATCGATACCCATCTGAGACGGGCATGACGACAATATCAATGTGTACATGTTTGAAACGTCGAGTAGGGAGATTGAATTTGCACAGTAGCGATTTTGTGTGACGTGCAACTTTTGCACGTTGACACTGGATGCATGCGCGTGCCATTTTGCGTATATCTGCATTAATTCCAGGCCAAACAAATCTTTCACACGCTGCCTTCTGTATTGCTTTGAT
>JAODGE020002288.1:0-10248 GCA_027574965.2 Ecitophya simulans
CCATACCACTACCACTTAATTTTCAGCCAATCACAGCTCAGCTTCCCACCATTACCTCCCACCATTACCCCCACCGCTTAATCCTCATTTTCAATCCTCAAACTTGGTCCAGAACTCGCCTATAATACTACTATTATTCATAAATATTATTATTATTAGAAGTGATTAGTATTTATTACGTGCCAAATTTTATTTTAACAAAATAATAGAGGAGAAGGAGGAGGTAAATTCTACAATCATCGCTTTGAAATTTATCAATGATAGAAGACCTCAAAGCAATTTATCACATTGTTGCAATTTTAAAACAATAATGACTTTTTTTTGTTCCTGCTAATTGTTTTCATACTTTTAATTTGGTTCAATTCAAAATTAATTTGTACACAAAAGAATCGTAAATATTTTATTATACATAATAGAAATTAATTGTGAATTGTTTAACTTATAAGTGAAATATATTAAGTATAATAAGCATAATCAAGAATTTATCAGGTTTTATTTTGCATTACAAAAAATTACATTGTATGTTTTATTTTATTTTTATTCCATTAAAATTTGCAAAACCCTGAATTCTTGTTTTTGAATTACTCAGTATACACTTTCAAATGTCCTTTCACATTTTGCACTTGTTGGTGCACCGTCGGCGCTCCCACCTATTCGCTCGCTCGCTCTCTTGCTTGCTTGCTTGCATTCAGCGAACATCAAACAGTCTACTTCCCACTCGCCTATTTCTCTCAATCCAATGATACAATTGTCGGAACTCACTGACTTATACTTTTACACTCTAACCTAGATAATCAAACATACACCAATTTTCTTTTACTCTCCGTTTTACGTCTTGCACTTATTGCACTTCTTGCATTCCCGTGTCAAGAATGACCAGAAAGTCTACCAAACACATGCCATTGAGTTCGTTCAGAAATTTTAACCCGATCATACAATGAAAGATAAGCGCTTTTTGCCAATTTTTATAATACTTAGGTACTGCAAGTAATAAGGTATTGGAGCAAAGTGTTGTGTGCAGAGAAGAGAAGATGACTCGGTCCCAACAGCGCTGCGTCGTTATTGAGCAACAATCATCCGTTACAGCAATCAAAGAACTGCAACCGGCTGACGTGTGCATTAAAAACAAAGATCAGCGTGCTTGAGCGTTGAGAAAGATCTTCAAATCGTTGGCATTGATGCAAAATGGTTTGAAGGCAAAGTTCCTGCAGAAAATTTGGTGAACATTGATGTAACACTAAACGAAGAATCTGGAAAACATGTAGAAAATCAAAAAAAGCATCATAAAATAGAAGAAAACACTGAGAGTTAAGTTGAGTCTACAAATAATAGGAAATTGTGAAAAATCACTTGATAAAGACATTTTAGAAGATAGCGTGTTAAAGATTTTGCAGAGTCCGTTCAAACTACAAATTGTTATTGTTAATTGTTATTAAATTACCAGATGAAAAACATGAAGATATTCTAGAGGCAGTTAAGAAGGATGAGAACAAGAACGAGGGTAAACACAGCATTTGCGACGTTCGATGAGAAAATTGAAAGAAATGAATCAGTGAGAAATCTGGTAGAAAGTCCATAAGGAAACAATGACGTTTTGGTTAAAAAATGTTGACATTGTTGACAATCCGCCAGTGTTGGAGCAAGAAATACCTGCTTCTGAACAAATATCTATGTTAGATGCTAAAGAAGAGTCGCGTCATGATGGCATATCGAGCGTAAACAGAGAGATGGAGATATATGCTCAGAGTCCTCTTAGTGGAGACGACGAAGAACACGGACGTACAACCAAAAGAAAATGTATATGCAATATTGAGCTGAACGACTTTTTAATGATGAGTTTTTTGCAATATCACGTGAGATGATGACTGTGGTAAAAACAAGAATGCCAATGCAAAAACAAATCTGCAGTGTTGTTGTGAATGTGAATATAATAATGAGTTCCAATTGAATATGATGAAATTGCGCATAAAGAAGTTAGAGAAAAAACGTGTTGCCATCTATTTTGCTGCCTATTGGCATTATAATATTAAAGCCATAGACGTCTAGGTCGGTGAAGAATATTTTTAGCAGTGAGGTTGCTTGCAAGTCAATTTTTTCAATATAAACGAAGAATAAACCTTAAAGATTAAATTTTGTTTCTCTCTCTCTATGATCGTTTATTATTAATGATTAATACTTTTCAGATTGTTTGTTTCAGATTGTACCATTTTTAAGTAAAGAATCAACCACAGCTTGTTCGTTTTTGGTTACGCAGTCACCGCCTTTTTTGCATTTCTTTAAGTATTTCGCTAATTCTCAAAAATTTATAATTTAATATTTATAAGTATCTAGTATTGTATTATAGTAGATGAATACTCACGTATTTTAGCTGATTGAACAGCAACTGCTAAAAAATAAGAACTATTACTCAACCTTTCATGTTGATTTTATTTCTTCAAGTTGTTCTAGGAAAATGTTTTTTTTTCAAATTTTATATGATATTTTATATATTTTATATGATACTGGCTAGGTTTGCATTTTATTTAAATTTAACGTTTGCGTCAATTTCACTCATTGGGTTGCAAATTTTCCAATTTCCATACGTTATACCACTAAATATACTATTTAACTACCCTAATTTTGTAATAGATGATTCGTAAATTGCATCAACATTTGCACAGCAACTGCTACGAAAAATAGCAACTATTATCAAACTACCTTGAATTATTTGACTTAATTTTTTTGTCTGGGCAAATTTCAGTTGTTAAATTGTACAATTTATTATTTATTTATTGTTTCTATATATTATAATTAATACAACTACGTACTAACACGTTTGATTCAATTTACGTTAGAGTTAAAGTTAGGTATTTTAATACCAAATAAATTTGTGCTAAAAGAAAACAGTGAATACATAATTTACATTTAGGAACTAATATTGGAGCAATATACCGATAAGTTAACGCTAAAAAGTAAATCTAAAATTTCATACACTGACACGAGCTTCATGTGCAAACTCTTAGGGGCGCTGATGTGCAAGTAGAAAATATGTAACAATATATATGTATAAGTAAATATCAAATTCACGTGTGGTTTTTTACAAATAAACGGTTGAAATAGTCTCAATTTAACAATTCCGGAATTAAGTTATAGCAACGTAAGTATTTTTTATTAGTAGGAAACCTTTGTTTAAGCTATGTTTCATAACACCTTAAAACACCTAATTTAATTCAAGGTATATTAATTAAATATACTGTCTTTAAATAACACATTTTGGTATGGACCAGAATGATTATAGTCATAACTGAGATGTAAAATTTACAGAATAAACCCGTTATAACAAACAAACAACAAACCGTTGAAAAAATTATCAAATTTATGGTGTACCTTTTAAATGTTGTTCATTTTCAGTATGGTGTTGTTGTCCGATAGTTATTTGCACAGCAACTGCAAGAAAAATAGTAACTCTCACTGAACTGACTTTAAGTGTTTTGATTTAATATTAATGTCTCGGCCAATTTCAGTTCTTAAGTCGCATAGTGTATAATTTTCATACATTATACAACTGCATATACTATTCTTTTTAACCTAATTTTGTAATTGTTGATTTATAAATTTCAGCCTTGACAATGAAGGTAATGCAAATGGATTTTGACTATTTCTCCTTAACCGTGATTTCTATATTGTCATTTTAAAGTCAGGGCCAATATAGATTGTTACATTACACTTTTTATAATTTTTATACATTTTTTAATTATATTATAAAAATGTTTTAACTGTAAATTTGTAATTGTTGATTTGTACGCTACACCTGTATTCTTACAGCAACTGGTACAAAAAATAGCAACTATCACTAAACTCTTTATGTTGATTTTATCGCTTTAAGCTGGTGAATTTGTAGTGCAATATTGTTCCTTTTATATGACTCTGTTTAACATAGATTTTTTTAAATTTTAATGTTTGGGCCAATTATAGATGGTAAATTACTTATTTTATAATTTCCATACATTATACCAATACATATACAATTTTTTACATTTAATTAATACTTAAGCGTTTTGATACCTAAGTTTCTTTAGGTGAATTCATCTTGTTTTGGAGAGTTTTTGGTGAAAATCGGAGATTTTTACGGATTTTTTAGCCCTGTCGATGTCGTCTACTGTAAGTGAGCTTAGGTTTTATATTGTTTATCTTTTTCTCTCATTTTCACTGTACTCGATATAAAATAGTGCAACAAATTTACGTGCCTAGAAGTTATTTTGTACCGAATTTTGCGCGTTGGGTGTATTAAGGTGTGCGTAAAAGCCTCGTTTTGTCAACAATATTGTTTTGGGCTGTATTAACCGAAAAATTCAAGGTGTCATTGTGAGTTGAAACGGTCGCTTCTTAGTAAGTAAGAGCGCTGACAGGTGACCTTTAGTTTTGCCTTACTCATGAAAATTTTATGGACCCGTTACCACTTTCGTCCGATGCGAATAAATCCGTGCCGGTATTTTACAAAACCGTTCTCCAAACGGCCCGTCGACGCATACCAAGAACGTCGACTGGCCGACAGCGGCAACAATTCGTACCGTGATGGGATAAAGATTACAACGATGCCATCGCTAAACAAAAATTTTCATATAACATGTCCAAACGGTATCTATTAATTGAAATCCTAGTCGAGCATAAGAAATACTGAGCTCTGGCAGACCAAACGTTTGCATTAGAAGAAGTATGTTTTGACGCTCTTGTTTTCGGAGTTTTCTTCAAAAATGTGGCGTAAGATCAGCGCGATTACTGGTTGCAAATCCTTTTCTGTGTTGTCTCACCTTGTCCATAACGGCAACATAGTGTCATCTTTAGCAACCTAGTGTGAGTTGTTAACAAAACGTTTTGCTAGCAATAGTACCAGCGCTAATTACGCAAAAGATTTCTGTCAGCCTCAATTTGGAGAACGTCAAGTATGACTTTACCAACATTTTTTTCTTAGAAAAAATGTATTGTGTTTTTTCCGTAGTTAAGAAATTTTTGGTTAGTTTAGTTTCTATTCTTTATATTTTGTAAGCACTTTCCGTTGAAGGACAAACGTTGTCTTCGCAACTTTTGTAATATTTTGTGGTTGTTTGCTACCTACCCTAATGAATGAAGTAAGGTAATAATTGCCAGTTGTTGGCTAATCTTTCTCACTGCCTGCATAAGCAAAGTCTGGGAGACTTATCTGAGTTTTCAAATCACGTAACCTTTTAAGTTTTTTCTAAATAGGTTTCCGCAAGCTTCAGTGCATTGAAAACGCCATTTTGTACTTTTAACGCGCGTTTCAGAACGCATTTATGAACCAAAGTAAGCATACAATATAATCTTGCGATATGGCGTCTTATATCAGTTGCATGTTTGGGGCTTTCGCAAAAGATTGCTTTTTCTTATCTGCAAGTTTTTTTTAACAGATCCTTTTTTATCTAACTGAATGCTAATCACTCAACCTAGCATTTCTTAGAAAATGGTTTTCCGCTGGGAACAATATTGAGTGTGATTTTATTTTTTATTACTGTTAACTGTCTGACTGAAGTTTTAAACAAATAAAACGACGGCATTCTCTACGTAGACAACTTCACAGTCTTTCACGATGGATATCTTCAAGTTTTGCAAACTCAGTTAACTCTCATTCATCAAAAAGCATCATAAAACAGTTTTAGTTTATTCTCTGAAAAATCCACATGCGTTTACTTTTGTCGACTACGTCTCCCGCATCCTCCTTCAGCATTACCCATAGGCGTTATTAACATACGGGTAGTTAAAAGCGCTAGGCTTCTGGGGGTGACTGTGGACTTCCGACTGCGTTGGAAAATCCACGTAGCGGATGTTGTTCGCAGGTGCAACCAGGAGCTGAACGTTCTTCGGTTCCTGTCTGGTGTCCGTTGGGGTGCTAGTAGGGTAGTTATAATAAATGTTTATCGTGCTCTCGTTTTGTCTAGTCTCGAGTATGGAAGTTTGGTTCTTGCATCGGCTCGGCGGACAACTCTGAGGTTGTTGGACCAAGTTCACCTTCACGGCGTTCGTCTTGCCATCGGAGCTTTCCGTACGAGTCCAACATTGTCTGTGTTTTGTGAGGCAAACCTCATGCCTCTAAACCTGAGACGCCAGCAAAAGTTGCTGATATACGGTTTGAAAATGCGGGCTGTGTGACTGTACACTTCCGTTTACGTTAAACAATCCAAGTAGCGGATGTTGTTTGCAAGTAGCACGTAGCAAGTAGCAATACCTGTCTGGTGTCTGCTGGCGTGCTAGTAGCATAGATTTTCCAAATGTTAATTGTACCTTTGTTTTGTTATGTCTAGAGTATGAGTTTAGTTTTTGCATCGGCTTGGTAGACAACTCTAAGGTTGGTTATAAAAGTGCCGCCCTAGAGCGACACTCATGTTTATTGAAACAATAACAACGTTCGGGCGAAAAACCCGTAGCCCCTTGTTACAAACTTAGAGTGGAAAATTAGTAATAACAAATTATGACATTACATGATAAAATAATACAAATAAGTGACTTAAATTACTACCTGAAATAAAATTATGTTAGTCTTGTACAATTAAGGAATAAGTAAACATTGTCCGTTCGGGTGATGCAAAGCGGCTCAGAAGACACGGTCGGCGGCAAATGTCAAAGGACCTTGCCTAGATGTTTGTCAGCGCGCGCAATATAGGGTTCGGGTATTTGGTGAGGGCGTCCTGTGACTTGGCGCCAAGAGTGGTGATACGTCGGCGAGCCTAATTCCTCGAGAATATCGGTGTTCCGGCCAAACCATGGGACGCCCAGCGCGCTGCGCAGCAGGCGCATGTAGGTGCTTTGCAAAGCGGTGATGCGTTGCGGCTTTGCTGACCCCCATTATGGAGCCCCGCTACGCTCGTTACGATTGCGTTGAACACACGAAGCTTGGTACGCTGGCTGACTTTTGGTAAGGCGAGTAGTGGTTTGATGGTTTAGAAAGTCCCTTGCGTCTTCTTCCAAGCTTTGTTCACCTGGAGGTTCTAGGTAAAGCGCTAGTCGAAGATGATGCCAAGATACTTGACGGTGTAGTTCCAATTGACCTTGCTCAAACCGACTTAGATGTTGGAAATCCCGTGCCGCCGTTTTTGCAAGAAGACAATTGCCTCAGACTTGCCCTGCCTTGGGGATGAGACGCTAGATCTCACTCTCACTTGGATAGAACGATTGCTCAAAAATAAGCGCACAATCTCGATCAAATAGGCGGGAAACTGAGTCTGTAGCATTTTAAATACTAAACCTTTGTGCCAGACGCGGTCAAAGTCTTGTCGTACATCGAAAAGAAGCATAGCGGTGTGTTGGCGGAGGTTGAAGCGGTCCGCTATCACCTCGCTGACCCGCAGAAGTTGGTGAATAGTGCTGTGCCCTTTTCGAAAGCCGCACTGCTCCCTTTAGACAATGTTGTTGTCTTCAGCGTGTGCAAGCAGCCGTTTCAAGATCACGCCTTCGGCTATCTTGGAGAGTCCGTTCAATAGGCTGATTGGCCAAAAGCTGTCGGGAGAACTTAACTACTTGCCCTTTTTGGGGAGGCAGATGACGGTGACGTGTTTCCAGGTAGACGGGAAATAGCCTAGGCTTAACATAACGTTAATGATGTTGGTAATTTCGTTGTGGCCTGAAGTTTTTCGCGGGACGATAGCTTGTACCAGTTCCCCAATTTCCAACGATGGGGCAAACTTGAAGTCATTAATTGGTGGAGTGTTGGCGTGGGTTTGCATATCGGTTTGTTTATGGAACCGTGCATGCTTCCGTGCGCTAGTCTTCGGTTGATACTGCGCGTGAAAGCAAGCTGCAAATACCTCCGCTCAATCAGCGTCCGAGTAGTGCTCGGAGCCTTCATAACGGAGAGGTAACAGATAGGCGCGCCTGTTACTCAGCCTCCTTGCTACTGCCCATGCATTTTGTGGGAATTCCTCAACTTCTGCAAGAAAAAATTGAAATCACTTCTCGTTGATCTTGCGCAGCCTGGATTTGATGGAGTTCTGGATGTTTTGAACTCGACGCGCGCGGCGTCGTCCCTTGTGCGTGCAAAGACCCTTCGACAGCGATTTTGTATGGTCTTCAAAACCATGACGTCCTCAAGCAGACGGATGCGGCAAAGCCGAGCGTCCCAAGAGATTATCGCTATGGCGACGATCTGTTGTAGCTCCTGCGTGAGTGCGGTTACCGCGCTGTCAACATCGTCTGTGTTGCGCAGCGTCTGGCAAGCCAGGTTTGTCGAGTCTATCAGGTACGCCGCATGGTTTAGATCCACCCGCGTCAGCTTTTGGCGCTAGATGGTTGGGGATGAGGCGTCTAGCTTCATGATCAGTGGGTAGTGACCTAAAGCTAAGCGCTGCGGTGGTGTCACCGTGGCGGCTCCGACCCCGGCGCTTGCTTGGCTTAGTTGCGGAAACCCTGCAATGAGCTGGGGAGGGGCGGTGCAAACTGTCGTAGTGGTCTGAGTTGGGTGTGTCGTAGTAGGAGGAGGTGTTGTCGGTGTGGCATCGCCCGCATTGCGGGAGGGTAGGGTTGGGCCTAAGCCGCTCTACCGGAATATTTATCCTACCCAGGTGCGTCATCTAGAAGATGCGCTCTGAGTGTGGGTTGCGAGTGAGGGTCACTGAAATTAATTCCAGTGGATCGCCTTCCAGGTCACGGTGGCGATTGAGCCTCCTGAGAGAGATGGGTTTGAATGCGCCGGCGTGCTCGTGGCGCAACGGTGTGTGCGGTGCCGGTGTACGCGCTAGCGTGCTCGGTATGATCGGTGTGCGCGATACGGCGGTGCGCGCAGGATGGCGTTGTGAGCGTTGTGCGCGCCGGCGTGCGCTCGGCTCGGCGGTTTTGCGCACTTTTAGATTAGCCACGCACATGGCCGTTTGGCGCCCAATCGGGTGTGCTTGCGGGTGGGCGCGTTGCGTGCTTCGCGTTATGTGCGCGGACTAACCTTTGGTTGGCTTTTCAGGGGGAGCGGCTGCAGCTCGCGATCTCGTGTGGCGTTCGACGGCAGCTGCTTGTTGCGGCCAGTTGTACACTGTTTGCCTCCCAGGAGTCGCGGGCCGGCGGGGAGTCGTGCAGACGACTCCCGTTTGTATCGGACAGAAATGGGGCGCGCTCTTTGCAGTCTGGGGAAGTGTCGCATTTGTTGATTAGAAAGAAAATGTATTGGCCGTGGCCGGATTGTTGCGGTAGTGCACTGAACGCGGCGCGGTTTGTCTGGCTATGGGAGCTTTCCGTACTAGTACAATGTAATCTGTTTTTTGTTAGCCGTACTTTATCCCTCTAATCCTGAAACGTCAGCCAAAATTGTTGATATACGGTTTAAAAATGCTAGCTTTTCCATTGCATCCAAACGCTTTGGAGTTCAGTGAGCATAATTACAACCGACAACCTGAGGGTTCCACGGATACTCGACTTTCCAGCATCGTTTTCAGGCTGGTGACGGCCCAAGAGCTTGATTTACGGTGTACTTGATTAACGTGTTGTTCAACCCCCTATGTAAAGGCGAAAACAGCCTTTTTTAGACTCAAAATTTCATTCTACGAGCATTTGCATCGTAACTATTTGAACTGCACACATATACCGATTGGTCAAAGTCTGCGAACTTAGTTGGTACTGTTTTTACGGTTAGTACGGAGTCGTATTTATGGACTCTTCCGTTTTATTGTTCAGTTTTTTAGCTAAAGTGCTAGCCACTTAGCAAGCTTCTTTATTTGTCTGCCAGAAAAGCTTTCCACAAACGATAATCATTGCTAACGCTCTAAGCGTTCTGACGCCTCTGGTCTGGTTGCTGCATTATTCTCCTTACACATCAGACTTTCAGGGAATACCGCTGCCGCCCGCAAAGCAATGCACTTTCTCGATGATACTTCTGACCCAAGATTTGCCGCTTTCTTGGAGACTGCAAAATTATTCCAGGGAATAGGGTGAGGACTTGGTGGAAGCAGAAGTTGGAACGTACCCGCCTTGTAAATGTTATTTATTTCCTGGTGTATTCTTCTATTCGACAAGGAAGTGCCATTTTATATATTTTTATGTCATTGTATTAATAGGTCTATAGTTATTGTCTAGTTCTCTACGTCTTCATGCCGTTTACCGCAAATGCCCTAAGTTAGTGATACAGAAAAAACGGCTTTTTTAAAATTTATTTGAGAGCAGCACTGCGACCTAAAAGATCTTTTGTGCTAGAACCTATTTAGTCGGTAAAAGGGAGTCCTAGATCCTCTGCTAGATGGAGTAGTTCCCTTGGGTTTAGGTCTCTTATGAGTTCCG
>JAODGE020002305.1:0-23354 GCA_027574965.2 Ecitophya simulans
AACTATTGAATACTGAAGTTTACAATTGACATATAGATACAATAGTCAATATCTGCCTTACTCCTGAGCTCTCTTTTTTTACAACAGTAGCAGGTATGGTATATAGTTCAATTAGTTTGAATATTGATTGTATTGTTTCTCTAACTTCTATACAGCTTCAACGATTGATTAAGAGCATAATTACAGTATCACATCAAATCAAACAAAGATTTCATCACCAGGTTTTTTTACAACAGTTTAATTGTTTTAAACATCAATATTTAATTATTATTAATCTAGATTGCAGTATGGTACTTGAGAGATGCCACAATCTTGAACAATTGCCGCTCTTTCTTATGCCAGTAGCACGTTTGGTCTATTTGTTATTTATTTATACATATATATTGTTACATGTTTCCTATAATTTAATATACACATATCAATAGAAACTTTGTTTTTTATTATAATTTAAAATAATGAACACAAGTAGGGGAACGGCTAGAATGCAGCACATCAGCGCCCAAAGTGACTGTACCTGAAGCTCGTGTCAGGGTGTAAGTGCAGGTTTACTTTTTAGCATTAACTTACCGATATATGAGACAAACACATCCGGGTCTCTTCGTAGAATTCAAACCCGAGATAAATATTTAAGCTCTTAACTTTTAGGTAAAGGACAAAACCGTAAAACAATTGATTGGGGCACCGTAAAAAAGATCCTCCAAATTGAGACAACATCCCTGAATATTAAGAAACACAAAATCACCCGACCTTTAATTGACATCGCATTCACCTCAGGTAAATTTTCGACGAACCGAACGCTACTTTTCCGATCAGCTGGATCAAATTGGTCAATAGCCTCAATTGCGTTAATAGTGTTTCTTCCATGGCAGGTATTTCCACATTCACCGTCTAAAATGACATTGCATTAATATTTTCACAACTTCATATTGCGTTTCGGTATAATTTATCCATCCGTCTATCTGTAATGTGTATAAGTGAAAACTGACTCTAAATCTTGTGGTGTTTAGTTATTTGAACTGGACCAGGACCACTATCAAACATTGCATGTCTCCATAACTGAGAAGTAGGATAAGAGCGACAGCAATGAGGTACTTGAGAAGAGTATATGGAGTGTCAAAGCTGGACAAAATTAGAAACAAAGAAATAAGAAAGGCCCTAGAAATTCAAAGCATTGAAGACTTTATAGAAGAAAAACAACTAGCATGATGGGGACACATGAACAGAATGGAAGAAGGAAGCCAACCCTGTGACATATGGGAATCAAAGATGAAAGGACAAAGGAGAGGAAGACTGCATAAATCTTAGGATGACAAAATAAATGAAATATTAAACAAAAAGGGCACCACAATTAGGGAAGCAAAATGAATGAGCCAGAACCAAAAAGAATGGAAAGAATTTATCGAACAGGCGTAACAAAATACACCTGACACCCAAAAGGCTAAAAGGGTTTAGATTATAAATCTAAATTATTAATTAAATATAATAACAAACCTAACTTCTCTAATTGGGAAATGAAATATAATAGCAGTAGTTCCTTGGCAAACAATACACAATACAATCATCTAAAAATTGTTTTCAACTTTAAAGCAGTGCAATTCCTAATACTTTAATAATATATCAATTGCACCTACTTCAAAAGAATAAAATGTTAAATTTATAACAGAGAGTACACAACACAAAACTCCAAGATATCAAGAAAAATAAAATGAATCAAACAGAAACTGCAGAACTAAAGTATTCATCTTAAATTTTTAGAATAATTTAAAAGGAAACAAATTTTAAAATACCACAGTTGGATGGATAGCCAGCATCAATGTTTAAAATTCGTGATGAGCACTATCTAGAAATACCCCAAAACACACTTTGGCAGCCGTTATTCTCGGCCAGTCGTGCATCTCTTTGTATTTATCTATGCTCTTCCTCTAGGTCTCGTTCCTCGGCGTTCTTCGGGTGAAGCCGGTTTGGGAATCCGCACAACTACACCCCAGTACCTGATTTAAGCTTTCATATAAAAGTATTATCAAACTAATATAGAAACAGTTATAATCACAATCAGTGTTCTTCTTTTCAAAGAATCCATCCTAATTCATCAAAATAACCTCAACAGTTTATTTGTAAATCTATTTATAATTTGTGTATAAATTTAATATTGATTTTAAACCCTGGACTTGAATTAACAGATAGTATAGACAATCTATCATCAAATACCAAATATCAATGATGTATGAAAGAATGCCAAAGTCATCTGTCAACGCTGTCAAGTAATCGAGAAGGCCGGTTAAGCTGACCGGGCTGATCTAAGCCTATGCCCATGTCGCCTAAGCGTAACGAACCCAAAGACTGGTTACTGGCGTTACTGCTTAGTTTGGTTAGTTTGTTGGTCTACTTACATTCCAAGAAAATATTACAACACATTGCTCATAGCCAAGCCCAAATCAACCATGTCTTCATAAGGTAATTATACTCATTTTGCGCAGGCATGAGACGCTTACAAATTATGCAAATTGTGTTTGTATCCAAGTAACACAACTCCGTTCTGCATTCCGCCGATACGCAATAATATTCGTTTGTCCGCCTTCATTGACGAATGTTTGATCGATATGATAAAATAGCATGCATTTATCTTCCTGGTTTTATAAGTTTAATAACATTGGATCTATACAATCACATTCAGGTAAATAATTCACTATCAGTGCATCTTGCCTTTAGAACAATGCTTTAATAAATTGTAACTACATTATATTATTTGTACAATAAAATGTTGTTAATGTTGAATGATTTATATTTGTTGGACTATTTTCTGATACAAGGAATAGTACATGTTATCATTAACATCTCGTAAATATTTTAGTGTAATGACCACCATAGGTAGTATTGGTATTGGACTGTTTGTTTTGATCATTCTATGGATATTAGCTCTGATACTGTTTGTGGTGTCAGTTCGACTGCAAAGTAATTGGGGTTGGATTGTTCTTGGTGTTGTATTGAGTATCACATTGATTGTCTCGTCAATTCCACTTGAAAGACCAAACAAAATCATTGATGTGTCTATACCAGAGGTAAATCTACTTCATTTTAACAATATATGGTTAATTATTTTGTTATGCACTGTGTATATTTGTTTTCAAAGCTGGAAATCAATAACAGAATGTTTCATGTTTTTCAGGAAAGAAACTACCAATTTATCTATAAATACGTTCTGCTTACATTTCTCATCTTCAGCTTCTTATCTCTGCTGTTCATCTTTTTCTTTGCCTATATTATTCAACCTATTAGACCCAATCCAATAAAATGTTGAAACTTTTCCAAACTTCAAGTCGTATTCGACGTTCTATATCTACTACCACGCCAATGATGAAACTGATTGCAATAAAAGATGACGCCGAATTTATAGCCAAAGTTATGAACTCTGATAAACCGGTGATTGTCAACTTTCACGCCGAATGGTGCGAACCGTGTCATATTCTGACACCAAAGATGAAGGAATTAATTCAAGATAGTGACACCATTGATCTGGCTGTGGTAGATGTGGAAAACCATGCAGAACTAGTTGACACTTTTGAGGTGAAGGCAGTTCCGGCTGTTTTGGCCATTAAAAACGGTTTGGTTGTAGATAAATTCATTGGTTTGGTTGATTCAAATATGATTGAAAAACTCATTGCCAAATTAGATCCTCAATAGTTTCCGATTTGTGATTCTGCTTCTTTTTGTAAATGATGTTAAAAGTACATGTTAACTGCCAAAAGTTGTTAAAATTTTGCCAAATTGTATACAATTGTATTTAATAGCTTCTATTAATAGTTTTCATGACTAATGTAGCTCAGTTTCAATTAAATGTATGTAATACATAGAATACTAAGGTTTAAATGTTTACAGTAATTTAATGCTTATTCATTTCCTATATATTTGTATAACTACTAATAATTACTAACATTTGGTTTTATTGTGAGATGTAAGTATGGGGAAATGTTGGTATATTAAATTCGAAAATTTTTCAAAACTTATGGTTTGCTTTTTGTTTATATCTAACTAAATTTTGCAAGTTGTCCAATTACCTTAGAGGCCATTCTATGTTTTTTTGATGCGTCTTTGAAATGCCAAAAACCATTAACATTCGATTACCAGTTTTTTAAATTTAATTTACTAGTTTACATAAGATTTGAATGACGCCAGTACTGCAATACAATACTAAAAATTGTAAATGGAATGATTACATTTAATACTTACAAGGTTTAATTTAGAATTAAGTTCAAGATAACGTAAAATATCGTACATTTAAATATCAACAAGTTTGATAATCATAAAATGTGCTGCACACAGATAGAATAAAAAGTTATTCATAGATATTCACATTTAAATATAAAGTTGGAATGCTATTTCAGTTGATATGAATTCACGTTTTATTGATGTCGATTAACAAAGTGAAATATTGTCAATATTAACTTAGTATATTGACAGACAGTTGTACTTACTGTAAAATGTCGCATGCAAAGAAAAAGAAAGTACCATCTTTTGTAAAATCTGGTAAACCAATAGTTCGGATTCCTTACAGATACATTCGCTTGATAGCAACAATCACGGTTATCTATCATATTTGTACCCTGGGCTTCAATATTGAACTCATTAACATTGCATTCCATATCAAGGGACATATTGGCGACTATTTAAACGTTATTGTCGAAGGTGGATATATAATGGTATATGTTCTATGCATCTCGTCAATGTTGGGAATAATATTAAACATTTTCATTGTTATCGTTGCCCTGAAAATGTTCACTGGCGTTGGGAAAATCTTTTATTGGTTACTATATGCCTGTATGGTTGCATTGATTGTATTTATGGTTTCTATTCTTATACTCATATTTTATATATTTGGATATGCGTTTAGTTCCAGTAAATATTGTTTGTTTCTACTGTGTAACAATCGTTTTCAAAGTGAACATTATAGATCCGGATGGTATAGCTAGTTTATACGATGCGATAAAGAAGTATTCCTCAGATGGACTTACAAAAATTCTCCTTGATGTACTGCAAATTGAATTACAATGTTGTGGAGCCAGAAATTATTCAGATTGGTATGATATAAGCTGGTATGATACAAATTTTATTCGGCTTAAGTAAGTATAACAAACCGGGCTAAATATTAAATTACATGAAATATTTTATCTACAGCGCGTTAAATATTAAATTAACAGGGGAGGTACCCTTCAGTTGTTGCAATATTCGAACGACTTACCCATGCATTCATCACGGGGTAGAATCCGGAGCAAATGACTACAAGTACGAAGTCGCTGCAAATTTTAGCCTGAACTCGGAGGGGTGCTGGAGTGTGATGGAAAGGCGCAAAACTAAATCGGGCCTGAACGTTGCTGGATATCTGTTTTGTCAACTGCTTTTTGTTTTGATTGGTTTTATTCCTGTACGATTTCTTCAAACAGCAAGCAACGAAAAGCACGGCTTTGCGGAGGAATCACATGTATATACTGGATGGTTGTGGGGGTTTTATGTTGAAGAAAGCAAGAATAATAAAACAAATATTGCTGCGACGCCTTCTATACGCTCGGAACATCTACGCTCAGTATCTTAAAACATTGCAGAACTGCAGAACTAAATATCCTAGATAATACCTATATAACATAGTGATATTATTGCTAAATGCATGGACGGAGTTGTATTACATAATAAACTGATTAATATAACCAGTGATATAAAAATAATCATAGAATCAGTCTTTTCATAAAGATTTAAAAACACGTTTGTTTATCACTACTTAATAATATCTTCATAGTTGCTTTAGTTAAACTGCGCATCCTAGGAATAGGTACAGAAGAATTGTACAGGACGCAAAGAATAAGATCTTTGGATTTCAACGCGTGGCATTTATGATACTCAGAACACCAGTAGGTTTCCTTGGCAGCCGTTTGCGTCAGTTGGTTATCCTTGCCCGATTCAGTATTGGAATCCTCCAAAAAGTGGTCGGAAATCGTTCGGTAATAAAAGGTCCGAAGAATGTCCAATCGGTGAGATGATGATGATTTTTTCGATGCTTGCGGCATCAGTTTCGTTATCACAAATTTGCCAAATTTCACGTTAATCAATAACAATCTAAATGGTTGAAAAATTGACATTATCTTAAAGATGTGTTGAACTGATTAGGAATGTTTTAAGTACCCAAGAATATTCGAATCCAGCGTCCACTCGGTCTCGGGGATATTACGTGGATGGCATTTGATGGAACTTTCCAATACATCTATATTTGATTTGAAGCATTGTGCTGCTGAATGTTCAATATCTTCTAAAGCAGGGGTTGGGCCACACAAATTACATACTTGAACATTTGGACAGATTGTTACTGCTACAAATCTAAAGGCAACCTAAACATCAAAATTACATAATTATTTGTTTATTCTGTATCATGGGCCACTTAAAATAATTATTTTTTATTGCCAAATTGGAAGGTATCAGAATGAGCACACTCCAATTAAGAGTAATATGAGATTAAATAATTAATTGTACATACATTTGGACTTTTAAATGGCAAGAAGACTGGAATATCCTTTGATGCACTTGTGTTTTCAATAGTTGCTAAATGAGCAAGCAGTTTGAGTTCAATTGGATGCAAACTCCACCAGTCTTCAGTAGCAGCAGCAATCTTTCCATGAACTAATACACAGCAATAAACTGAATCCACACATTCAGTATATGAATCAAGAACAATCTAAAAAACAAAGCAATATTACAATAATACAATAAAAGTATGTGAAAGCACTAGCAAGTAAACCTGTATTAAATGATTCTCGGGGGTCAATATTACTTCAACCAAGTCTATTAAATCAGAAGGATGTTGATTTTGATTATCACCAGAGTCAATTGAGTCCAATATTCTGTCTATTAATGGATAACAGACCTACAATTAATTGGCAATGCTTTTTACTTAAACAAAGTTTTAAAATGTTAATTTGACATACCCTCAGTTCACGTTTCAGTCTGTCAATATTCCTTTGAGATTTAACTTCATCAATGCCTACAATTAATATGATGGCATACATTGCACATTCTAAAGATTTTTGTAAGACTGAAATTGTGCAACCTGTACTTATTCCCATAAAAACTAAACTGTAATTATTATATTATAAATAATGCAGTTTCCTTTTGTTGTAGACAAACCTGTCATGATATTCTTTCCATACAATAACATGGTCTTCACTTGTTGTGTTCAGCAATTCAAGTTTTTGAGTTTTTCCAAACATGTGCACACCATTTAGAGAGCCAACTGTACTAAATGGCAACTGTAAATTAATATTAGGTAAGCCTTTGGGGAAAATTACATTTGAAATAATTTATGATTACACTTTCTCCTGATCCTTTATGTCTGGAAAATATGGGTAAACCACCACCAGATGTAACACACATAATATGAGCAGACATTGTGCAGCCGATAGCGCAATAATCCTACTTGGGTTTCGTGTGTTTACTCACAAATGGTGGCTGAGTGATGATGGTGATGATCGTGATGATTCTCTGCTCTCGTCGGGTTACCGGGGTTACTGTTACGCCTGTTACGGCTCCGATTCGAAGACTCGGAAAGACTCGGCGACATTCGCACGCTTCGCACTCTCAATTCTCATAATGCAAATTAATAATATATATCAATATATTATTATTATTAATGATGTAATATTGTTTAATAGCAAACCGTACTTAACGTATACGTTAGAAATATTAATTAGGAGAAAAAAGAACAGGTGTCTCAATTTGTGGCCAATGCTTGATTTATTTCACTACGTTCACTGATAATGAGTGAGCACCAGAGGTGCATTTCCGTGCATTTCCACTTGTCTTACCTTCAATTTACCCAGATAAAATACTTTAAATCTACAATGAATAGAAATAATACTAAACTTTATTATTAACTTAAAGATAAAAATTAACGGGTAAGCCATTATATTTTGAACATGTTTCATGAAACAATTATAGTATTGAAGATATTTTATTGAAAATTGCACTTGTTTTTCTAACAAACTCGTTGCATCTCCATGGTGAGCACCACAGTTAAGTGCTCTGGCTATCCCACACAACCATTTCGAATATTGGACGTCCAGTGGACGGATACATATGGGAATCTCCATTAAGCATAGAAGTCACACGAGGTTTAAGGAGTATTAAGTAGTATATAAAAGTAAAAGAATAAATATATATATAATATAGAAGAAGGAATAATCACAATCAGTGTTTTTCTTTAGTAACAAGTCAATCTAATTTCCACTGCATAACCTAATCCAAAAAATATATAAATAAATAAATCAATAAATAAACCAATAATAATTTTAAATAATTTTATTTATTTTACATTTTTCTATATATTTCTTTATTTTCCAGACCACTGCGCTGCGAAGCTGCTTGCTTGCAGTAAATCGGCAGAACACATAACCGCAACGTTGAATTTGAAACAGTTTTTCCGGGAAAACTTTTTATTTGACTCAATTTGATCCAAAGAAGAACACAACCTAACTTGGTTAGTCTCTAGTACAAAAAAAAATTAATCAAATCTTTTTTGTCTATCCCAGGTGTTCTGCATGTAAGCATGTGTTGAAGTCTTTCGAATCAACATGAGTAAAGGTTTCTACGTAATGAAACGCGTAGCTGATACAAGGTGGAAAACAATGAGTGACTATTCGAGAAGATTCGCAATACCAACGATAGCCGATTTAGCTCACTGCCGGTCACAATCAGACTGCCGATGCTCCACTGCATTCCTGCCGTTCCTGCCGTTCCGACAGTGGAGCGCGTGACGGCCTGACAAATGCCACCAAATGCAACATTACTTGATCTCATTTTGAGTTTGAATTCCTCAGTCTTTAGCAAGACTTGATATGCAAAATAGTGGTGCTGTACTAACTCGTTTTTGTATAGGCGGTTGTATAAGTAGTTGCCTACGATCAGAACACACAGAGATTGAGACTTAAGTAAGCTACAAGCACGTGTATTATTATTGAGCTATCGCCGATAAGTCCCTAAACCAAAACCCGTGCCACCAGTGCCATTGAACACAAGGGCACAATACAGGTTTGGTTTTAGTTCCGTAGAAGAAAGTAGTGTTTCGGTACCTAGCTCTTGGGTTATTGACGGCGATACGACCTGCTATTGGCCAATCCATTTGGATAATCTAAGAATTAACAAAACAATTCGATGGGATATCCTACCTGTCAAACTTCTTGGATCACACTATGGTAAATTTATTCAAAAAGTTTATTCAAAAGAATTCTAGTTGGATGATATGCTACTAACGGAACTAGCTATGCCCAAAACGGAACAAACTAAACAAGGTAATTAGAATTCTCTATTAAATAAATAAAGTACTATATAATACCACAGATTAATTGTTTCAGTGGCCAATATCATAGCAGTTTTGTACAAAAAAATCTCTTGTTTTAATAACCATGCCTCAGCACAAAACAACGCAAGGTAATTACAATTAACAGTTAAATATGATACAATTACTCAATTATTTGCAGAATCCATATTTCAAACCCCAAACTCAGGCCAAGAAAAGGACCTGAATGATGGTGACTATGAT
This sequence comes from Ecitophya simulans, assembly GCA_027574965.2. Classification (NCBI taxonomy): domain Eukaryota; kingdom Metazoa; phylum Arthropoda; class Insecta; order Coleoptera; family Staphylinidae; genus Ecitophya; species Ecitophya simulans. The sequence goes on from JAODGE020002305.1 coordinate 9,578, forward strand.
GGATCAAAAACTTAATTATTTGACAGAATTATTTTTGAACTAATCAGGAGGATTGAGTAAGAAAATCTATCTCAGCACCACCCATTATAATTTCAAGTTTCTTATAACAGCAAAGGAAAACATTGAGAAGAATATTTAAGAGATATTGCAAAATTTGATGAATTTGTAGGTTTTTTTTGCATACAATTAAAAATACAGTGATTTATCTTATTATGGTACATATAATTTGCTAGTTATTCTTAGGTACCATTTCTGCTGAAAATTGGTGGGGCCAATCCTAATCAGTTTGGAAAACAATGTTATGCCCCAGATGTACTACACCATAAATGTTAAACTAAAATTATAATATTATGTTTCTTCTATCTGTTTCCAACTATTCATTTCTGATATATTTATTTAGACACTTTTACTACGCTCTCAACATTAGACTACTATTATAATATTAAGTATCTTCCAGATTAATATTTTAGTTCTGTTATGTTATCTTTATTTTTACTGCCGAGTCGAAGAAGAATTAAGATAATTTTAGAAAGACCTCTAGTTAATAGGCCAAGATTTGGTTGATAAGTCTTGGGATGGTAGAATATAAGTGAAAACTATTGGAAATAAAAACATAGCTAGCCAAGCGTTACGAACCTCTCTCCCTGGCCATCACATTGATTTAGTGTCAGAAGTGGCGGAATTAGCATAAGACGAAATTTTCTAAGTTCGTTTCGCGCTCAGGAATCGAGGATTGAGTATTTTGCGTATAAACCGGTTTAGTAATCGCATCGCATCGAACTCTGTTTTAAGTCGAATCAGTTCCGCGAATTAAACCGAAATTTTTTGTTTTCGTCTCGCATTTTGGTAAATAGTCTTGGGAAAAAGTAAATAGTTAAGTTCTCGAATATAGTACCAAGCAACGTGATCTAAAGATGAGGCGGCGTCCGAAACATCAGTTTTCCAACGACCAGCGTAGCCAGCGCAGCTGCAACGACTCACTGTCATTGAAGTAGTAAGTAGAAATGTTGTATTCTCGCAACTGCTCGCAACAAACCTAATCTTATAAATGGCTCCTACTACACGCTCCGATAACAAAAGTAGCTCAGACAATGCGGGAATAGAATCCCCAAATCAATCTAACATAGTAGACAATCAATTTTTAAACTCGATTCAAATATCACAAAATGAAGAGAAACCTAATTTTACAATGGGCGAATTAATGTCTATGGTGCCAGATAAATTCAACGGCCACAGTGCAATTTTATTCTGAATTGTAACAACACTTTTCAAATATGTACTAGTAAACAAAAAGACTTATTATTGCCAGTCACTGTTACTCACATTAAGGGCTCCGCGCGATCCCACAGGCGTGATAAAAATTTTAAGAATTGGGACCAACTGAAGCAAATTTTAAAATCAATTTATTCCCACAAAAAATTGAACAACACACGTCAAAACAAGTCAGAAAATATTGAACTATACCACCGACGCATAGAAAATCTACAAACAACACTTATTAGCGCTATTTCATTAGAAAGAGGCAACGACCTCATAGGCCAAATTACCCTAGTTAAACATATTGCCTTACAAAGATTTATTTTACACTGTCACGAAAAAATATCTAGCCATTTGCGTTGCACAAACCCACAAACACTTTCCAATGCTTTTACTCGTGCACAAACGGAGGAAAACTATCAAATTGCACGCCATCCTCAACCCAATTATAATCCAAACCAAACATCCAAATAAAATTTTTTTGCCGGTATTGTAAAAAGAAATAACCATTGCATCTCGGAATGCTATCTACGTCCAAATAACACTATTGAAAGCAACTATCCTCAAACTAACAGCGTGCATAGATCTAATTATACCAATAATAATTAATTTAGAAATAACTATCAAAATAATAACTGTCAAAATAATAATGCAAATATTAGTCATAATACTAATCGTCCAAACCAATATCAAGCTTCGCAAGTAGCAAACCCCTCAAACAATGCCCGACCCTTTGCACGTAATCAAGATTACCAACCAAGGCGTCAGAACTTTCATGTTACAACAGAATGTAACAACGACTCCGAGGAAAGACCTAACGAATTTATACAACATTGTCTTAAAACCAATAAATTATTCCACTATTCTTCATCACCCTGACAAACCAGGTACCGACTTAGCATTGACATTCCTTGTCGACACTGGGGCAAGCGTATCAGTGATTAAAACAGAAAAAATTAAACAAACAAACCTTACATACAATCCCAATGAATGTTATGATTATCAAAGGAGTTAGCGCCACTGAAAGAATAAAGACGGTAGGCACCATTATTCTAAACTTTGAAATTAAAGGTACTACCGTACTAATTAAATTCATTATAATCTAAGGAAATAATAACGTCTCTTTTGATGGAATCATTGGAAACAATTTTCTTCTTGCCGAAAAAGCAATAATTGACTTAGGAAAATTTACACCCAAACTAAAAAATTTACCTTTCCCGTTGAAACTACATGCAAATTTAGAAGTTGAGAAACCGTTGTACCACTCAATAAATACAGTAATTGCAGAAAATAAAAAATACGTACCTAGTAATCAGGAAAAAAAATTATTAAGGAAAATCACCCTATGACAAGATTAAATCACACAGGCTTCAAGAAAACGTACAAACATATAAAAGAAAATTATAATTGGCCAAACATGAAGAAAGACAAAAATTGTATTAAAAATGTAATAAATGTCAAGAAACCAGAAGAAACTGTGCACCAAAAGAGTCTATAAAATTTTCTCCAGCGCTCAAGAAAGTTAACAGAGTTGAGAAAAAAAACAACTTATCTCTTACCTATGGCGAAAATTTCAAAATGCACATACAAAAAAATCCTGGATGCAACAAATGCATTAACATTTCCAAATATATTGGCACTCTAGTAGAACAGCAAATCAAAGTAATCGGGCCAACAATAATAGCTAATAATAAGTCTCTACAAACATTTTTCCGTGAAAGTACCTTAAATAAAAACGTTGACAATTTGGACTTTAATAAAAATAAACGTTTATTATTAACTTGAATGTATATTGCATTTAATTCTACCTTGTTTGCCAGACGGAATATCAAGCATCAGAATATCTTTAACCTATAGTCATTCTTTTACACAAACTCAAACCAGGTAAAAAGAGCAAACCCGTGAAACGTTCCTGTCCCCGTACAATGCAAAACAAACGTCTGGGCCATATAAAAATTAGAGTTCTTTTCTATGTTATACATTTGAGGATGATAGGGGACCGGGTCGAATGGTCGAAAACTACCTGAGATAAATATTCAGGCACTTGACTTTTAAATGGGTGACAAAACCGCAAAACGAATTATTGAGCCATCGTAAAAATGAACTTCAAAAGTTGGGACGATATGCCTAAATACATGCGGGTAGAAGAGGTACTTTCGCCGACCAAACGGCAAAGTTCGTCGGAAAAGAATTTAAGAAATAAGGCGAGATTAGTCGGCTGTTGGTTCTATTATCTACGTGCGGTTTATAGAAAAATTTAACATAATTTTGCAATGATTGTGTCAGGTGGAAAGAGGACGTCAATGACTGAAGAGATATTGAAGAAAATCAAAGTCTTGCCGCTTCTGCCCGCGAACGCAATTGAAGTGGCAAAACAGATTTTGTTCAATCAATTGGTGCCTATATGCCCAAATGCTCCACGATTTATCCGTAGATGTATCATTTATGGGGTAGAAAATCGGACGAACAATGCTGCTGAGAGCTTTCACAAGAACCTTAACAGGCCACAGCGTACCTTTACCACAACGAACGCAGTACGTGTTTCGGCATTTATGGCAAGTTTCTTCAAAAAATTAAAACTTTTGAAGCATACTCTGGTGAGTAGGATTTGAGCGTCGAGTTTCGTGTTTCGGGCATGCAATAAAACCATAAACCAGGCAAAAAAGGCAATCGACCCTCAATAAAGAACGCAACCACCCCAGGCAAATTTTCGGCCTTTCGTTCCCGCTCCGGGACCGGGTCGAATGGTCGAAAACTACCTGAGATAAATATTCAGGCACTTGACTTTTAAATGGGTGACAAAAGTCTTGACTCACCGACATGTATGCTTGTTCACATAATTAACGTGTAATTTTACTCACAACACTAATGAAAAAATTATAGCTTAATTGTGGCTCTTAAGTTTTAGGGTTCACAAGTACTTTAATGGCAATAAGTCAATTTAATTTAGTGGAAATTTCACAACTTTTGCATCCTCATCTTGCTTGCTTGCCTCTGTTTTTCCTTTGCTTCTTTGGCCATTTGCTTTCTGCTTTCTTTAGCATTTGCATCCTTCAACAGACGTGCTTGGTGATCCTCTGGAGACAGTTGCATTATCCAACTAACAGGCGTTTTTGCCCTTTCTTCATTCTCACTATAATCCCAATCGCTCCTCTGTGCTTTTGACAGAAATAGGTACAGTAGGAGAGTCAGCGCCACAAATCCAGCCATCAAATAACATACCAATTGCCATTCTAAGAAAGAATTTGTCACTACAATAGCTCCAATAACGTAAGAACAAATAAACCCCATTATGGCACCTAGTCCATTTATGATTGACATCAATAATCCAGAATGATTCAGGCTAATATCCACAATATTGACTTTAGCGCCCGCAAAGAAGATCCCTTTAAAGAAGATTGCCAGAGCAAAGCACATAATTGATAACATTTGCCGACATTCCATCAAAACGGCCGTATAAAATAATGACATCGCAGCGACTTGTGAAATAATCGTGTAAAGGTGACGTAAAAATGTTACGTTGACATTTTTTTTCGTTATAAGGTAATCACCTAGAATACCAAAACCAAAACTTGAAATGAAGAGGAAAATAAATATGAAGGAAACCAATCCGTTTTCTACTATAGACAATCCTAATACTTGATTCATATACTTTGGAAAGTTATTTGCCAGTGTAAAGATAATCAAGTCGTGGCCCATTTGCACAACTGTTATCCCATACACACATTTATCAGAAAATATTTGTCTCCATGGGATTCTATTATCATTTTTAAATGTCATAACTTGTTTCAGGTACTCAAACTCCAGTTTATCTATGTAGGGATGTGTTCTGGGATCGGAGAAGATATAAATTGCTGCGATTACACAGTAAATAACTCCAGCGCCTGACCAAAAATAGAAAGCAATCGGCCAATTTTTGTAATGTTTGATCAATAGACTGGTCCCGAATGGACCTATAACCATACCAAACGAAGTAGCGGCAAAACACATTGCGCTTACTGTTGTGCGCTCGTAAACTGGTATCCATCGAGATATCAAGGCTGAGATCCCAGGTTGCATACCACCTTGTCCAGCACCAGCAATCATCCGAAGGATAAAAACCGGCCACCATGCACGGTCTACCATCATTACAACAGGTATTAATCCGGTGGCAATCGTGGACACAGTTAAACCAATTAGTAAAGGATGTCGAGGACCGTATTTATCGCAGAGCCATCCAATTGGTACATGAGAAACCACATAACCAACAAAGAATCCCGACAATAATAATCCTTGCTCTTTTTCTGTCCAGTCAACCTTGCCGCCACCAATGTTCTGAATTACTCTGGGTGCAGTCGATAGACTGGGGCACGTAGAATTTTGGATTTTCTGTTCTACCATTTCCACAATGCCGATTGTTAAGGCGCCACGTTGACAATAGAACAATAATGTGGCCAGAAGACACATTATTGCTATCACGAATCGCGACTCTACAATGCAACAGGGGTAGATACAATAAATGCAATCTACGCAACCCATTGAAAATTTGCGGAATAACACAAATATTGTTATAGAAAATTTTAAAATGTACGAAAACAAATATTTTACAGACAACTTTCGAAAAAATGTCGTAAATTGTCGATGTCAAAAACAACATACGTAAAAATAAAACAAAACATCGTAATGTGTATTTGATGCCGTATTTGATTAGTTAAAGTTCAATAGACATTCATTTGTAAATTTTAAAATTCGTGACAGTACCATGTGGTACACTCTTGCGTGTCATACATGTTAATAGTATTTTTGAGAATTTTAACGATGTGTGTATGTAACAACAAAATTCTTAATTCTTAATCACAAATATGTTAGTTTAAGTAATAAGCGTTTTTACTTTGTTTAAAAATTTGAGTGTTTGTTAATAATATAAATTTAATCAATTTGTGGATGCCTCTTTGCCAGAAATTGCCTGGCCTGGGCTCAAAAAAGAAGAGGCCCTAAGTCTAGAATCCTTTTTGAGTGTTTTTTTTTCTTACTAGCATGCTTTATTGTTTACTCGATGCAACAAAGCAATGTAGAGGTTTTTCTTAAGAAGTAAACGTGCTTCTTAATAAGCATCTTTCAATACACCACACCTTTCTAATTTTGCATAGTTGATTAAATTGTTTATATATTTTATGATAAACATAACATGAAGTTTTAATAAAAAGAAAACGCTCAGACCTTTTTAGCCAACCTAATACTTTGATATATCGGCCATTCCACGTCAAACCAAGCAGTTTTTTTAGAATATAATAATATAAAAAGCGTGCATTTTATTAATATTTATTGATGAATGCCTACACAATAACAATGATTATATTTTTATATTTTTCTATTCTTCTGGAATTAGGTTTTTTAGAGTGGTTTTATTTATTGTTCTCTCTCTCTATTTCTTTTACAAGTAAAATTATACAAATTTTAAGTGAAAGAATTTCAAATTTATTAGAATTGAAAAGCTACAAATTTGACTTAAATTGGTTTTCACAATTTTAAGCCACGTGAACGCCATCTGTAAACTTCCCTGTAACCTACATTGACATTTAAAGTTTTGCTTGGCGAGTCGTGCATCTTATATAATATTATTTTTGATCAATAAAAAATTAATAAAAGGACAACTGCGGGAGAGCATTAGTCAGCCGTACCTAATTTCTTCTTGATTCTAACCAAGTAAAATAATTTTAATTGATAATGTAATACTTACAATTACTTTGATTATTAATTTACATCATTACTACTATACGATTGCTTCTATGTGGCGCTTATAATTCTAACGAATGGCAGCATTTATTTCTTCTTTTTGAAAGCCATGGAATAGAGCGTGTACATTCCATCTGATAACCCCACAACAATAAGAGCAATGGTCAATCCAAATAACGCTTTATCGGATGCCCCTCCCTTTAGATAAACTGGCACGCCATTGTCTTTTTGAAACTGTTCGTATTTACGTAATAACTTAAGCGGTGGACCATTACTATAATTTCTTTCAATTTGTCCCTACAAATCACAGATACATGTTTTATATAAGTATAATAATATTAACTATATTAACATTTTACTGCTACTCACGTATGTTTTTCTGATGGCTACGTTGCGTTTCAAAAGTGTCGACCACATTTTAGACTGACTTAACTAACGATAGTTAAGAGTAAAAATGAGTCTAACAATTAGCTGCAATTGACAGGCGAGTGGTGCCAAAGAATTTGCATGTCGATTTATAATTAGCCCTTTTATTTTCGTTCCAAACTAGTAACTACTAATACATATTAACTCGAGTCTCTACAGTTGCAATTTTAACAATATGTGCAACACAACTGAGTTAGTTTATTTCTTTTTCTTGAATGCCATGGAGTAAAGCGTTGACAATCCGTCCGCGAGTCCAATGAATATTAGGATCACGGTTGTTTGGAATAGTATGCGATCTCCAAAACCGCCTTTTAAATACACAGGGACGCCATCATTTTGTTGAAAGTGTCGGTATTTTTCTTGAAGCGGATGAGATTGGGACGCTGCTTTTCCACTCAAGTTACGGCGCAAACCAATGGTCTGGATAGTATAAAAACTTAGAATCATATTTCCTAATGTATGCATTGTACCTTTTGGGATTGCAGCAGTTTGAGCACTTGACGCACCGACATGTTTGAATGTCTCAACGCAAATAGGATACGTGATAGTACCGATGTCTAATGGTTTATATAACAAACGGTTAATTTTAACTCTCATAAAATGGAAAACATGCTTTGTTCAGCTCAGAATAATTTATTCTGTCATAATATTTATGCATTTTTACGTTGACATTGCCAGCTTAATAATATTTGAAGAAAGACAAAGACAAATAAGTAATATGTTGAGAATTATCATCACTATTGTGGTGAAAGCAAATGCAACAAACGAAAAAGAACACACAAACCAGGAGAATATAAAAACCATGCCATTAGAAAAACCGAGAAGAGAAGGGCCAAGAAAAACGTGAGACTATACAATCGTAGATCTACTAAGAAGCAGAAAAATAATATTTATGGAATAAGAAGACAAGAGAGGGATATTCAATACCAGAAATCCAACATCTTAGTCTCTTAGTAAAAAATGAGAACGGTTGTGATTATATTATTTTAATTATGAATAGGAATTAGTTTTTAAATTCTTTTACCAATTTATTATACTGTGTTTTATTCATCCTTAATTTGCTCTCATTCTTCTTTCGCTTTTTTCTCTTTCTCTTGCTTTTTTTGCCACTTTTTTTCGGTTTTCTTTAGCATTTCTGGAGACAATTCTTTTAACCTAGGTTTTTTTTTCTTCTTGATAATTTGGCCCATAATCCCAATCACTTATCTGTGTCGTTGATAGATAAATATACAACATAAGAGTGAGCACCACAACCCCTATCATCATATAACATATCAATCGCCATTCAGGGAAAGAATTTGTCACTGCAATGGCTCCAATAACGTTAGAGCAGACAAACCCCATTATAGAACCCACTCCATTTATAATCGATATCAATAATCCAGAATGATTCAGACTAATGTCTACAATATTAACTGTAGCACCTGCAAAGAAGATTCCTTTGAAAAAGATTGCTAGGGCAAAACACATAATATCGCAAAACGCATAATACTTTTTAAGGATTGCTGAATAAATAAGTAAGAAGCTCTGGTGGTGTCATCTCGCGCTTGTATTTCTGAACAATCTCCTGAATCTTGAAGCGACGGCGGACATGAGGCGGTTGATAACTAGGATTAAACACATTAATTTTATATGACAAAAAAGTTGTGGTGTGCCATACCTCTCGGAGTCTAATCGTCGACGACGTGACATATTTAGAGTTGTTTGGCGAACTAAAGGTCCCAACGCCCGCCGACTTACAATCATGCCATCCACCAATGGGGACGCTAACCCAACCCTTCCAGTTGGTGCTTGTCCTCGAAACAAACCAGTGCAGGTGTTTGTATTATCAACCAAAGGTGATGCCAATCCTACGCGTCCACAAGGTCCTTGTAAATGCACGCGGAACAAGCCGGACGTCATTAAATGCAAATAAATAACGAGAACATCCGAAGGACGCGATGGTCCTGCTTCCAAACCAGTGTGCATACTGTTTAACAAGTCATCTAAAATAAATAATAGAAAATATTATTCTATGTGAATTCCACGTAAACAATAAGTTAATCAATACTAACCAATTGATACTTTCAAATGATCTTCATAACTCTCAAGCCAAACAATCATAATTTTAGTATTTGTAGGCGGATGCAAACTTGATCTCTGTGTAACTCGCCTAACAGGTGCCGACTGTTTGTCCAAATCTAGAGATAATGTGCGTTTCTCGCGTCCTGATGATTCTGATAAACTTCTTTCATACCAGGCTGTACAACAGGCAAGAATTAGAATATTCATTTAATAATACCATTAAATAATAAACTCACATGATAAACTAGCCGATTGAAACTGCGTCTCTAGATCAACCGCAGGTTTGAGTGACGACGGCACGACAAAGGCAATCTCCGAACATGCATCTGCCCAGTACAGCACTTGTGATTGTCCATCATAGATACCACTACTAGAGACACTCTCCGAGTTAGATATGACCCAACTTGTTGAAACATGACCCGTCCATCCCGGATGAACGGCAACATTAACAATCCAGCCCAATGACTTCAAAAACTCCATAAAATACGGAGACAATGCGCCAGAGTTATCGACTAACGCATTGCTCAATATGTCTTGAACATTCGTTTGTTGAGATTTTACATAGAACACATGAACAGTATCGCACGTTCGAGGACTCATCGCGTCTAAACTCGATAAATCTCTGCAAAATTCCGACGAACTGCTGTCGATAGCAATTAGAGATGGACCATTTCCCTCCGGCTAAAAAACAAGCAACATTTGAACCAAAAACACCGGATCCAAAGGAGAATAATTTTACATACGTCGTTGTCCAAATTCAGTAACCCAAAATGTGAGAGAAACAGCCTAGCTGTCTGAAATTCATGTACCACACTTGACGGTGAACACTCGATCTGTTCAACTTGAACTTCAATCTCAGATTCGCAACCGGCCTGTTTACCAATAAGCTGCGCTAATTTGTTCGTCTGCTCGTTGGCTTCTTCATTCCCGGAGAAAATGCTCTCGAGGGTTGGAATGCTTTGATCAACCTTACATTGTTGAACTCTATCAACACTATCTGGGAAATATTTCTGTTTAACAGTATGCCTGACGGGTGCATCTTGCATGACAACCGGCCGTCCCATCGTCGGCGCATGATATTTCGTTCCAGATTTATGCCTGGGCAAATGCCTCAATTGCATCGTCCATGCGTGTCTGCCAAAGGGGCCCCTAATCAAGACCGTTACAGTCGGTTGTGGGTCTTGATCGTTACCAAGGGGTTCTTCCAATAAAGCAAGCATTACATTATCGGAAATAAAATATCTAAACCGTTCAACGGCTTTTTCTTGATTCGTGCATCCCGACGGCCAGGAATTACAATGTTGTAACAGTAAAGCTTCATCTAATAAACTGCTGATTGATTCAGGACCACATTCGCTAGGAAAATATCCGACTTGTTCTAAGATACAAGTTAGAAGATTTTCAGCTGCGTCGCGTACCCGCATAGAGACAGGTTTAAGTTCTTTGTCTTCCTTCATTTTTATCTTCTCGCCGGGTTTACCAACTGATTTCGTTCCAGAAACGCCTAATTCGGCAACTTCTAGAACTCTGGTGAGACATTCTTTGTCATGCAGAAGATATGGATGTTCAAGAAGCCAGACCAGGCAACACTGGAATGCCGCGACAATAGTGGAATGCAAATCTTTGGAATGTGCTTGAGGTGGGCGCGAACATTGTTGAACAATGTAATCACAGATCCATTTGACTGCTCTAACACATGCATCTAAAATATTTCAATTGCTATGAACATAAACACACTGCAGAAGGCCAAAGAAATATACAACCTTTAATTTTGCCGTCGGAATCTCTTATGTGGATCCTCGCCAACCCAGATAACAATTCTAAAGCCGCCAAAGAAATATTCAAGTCAGACTTCCAAGATGAAATCAACCGATGACAAACCAAATATGTGGCGCGAACAAACAATCCATGTGCGGAATCTACAAAAACGTTCATTGCCCACTTATAAATATTATTACCGCATATTCCATGCAATTGTTTTGATTAGTAATCACTAGAGACGATGCAACCCCAAGCCGTGTTAGTTGCACAAGAAAATATTGTTAATCATACACACACGTGTTGTGATTCATGATAATGTTCATGGTATTTACTAATTTTAAGAATATTAAGGCTAATGTAGTCGTGTATAAATGAAACGTACCTGGGCTTTGGATATCTGACAGATCCGGACTTATAAATGAATCTGAATACGCACTGCTTATGGTACTCGACGTGTCCGAAACTAAAGAAGCATCAAATAAACATAAAGCCAAATAGCAATAACAGTGCAAGATACCAACACAATTCACATATCTTTCAAGTATTTCAGAATAGTTTAAAGATTTGACAATTTGTTTCAGCTTATATTAATCTTGCATAATATATGAGAAAATATTCGAAAAATATGCGACGGCAAAACAAGTTGATCAAATTTTTCAATGCATTTCCATAAAATGGGGCAAATGATACCTAAAATGAAACTTGCCCAAAGTATAGCAGTTTTCCCGACGTTCTTACCCGAACTAAGAAGATTTGTAGTATGTTCCGATGCTGGTTGCGTCACTTGCTCAACTTTCTCGTATATTGATGCATCCTGTACGCATAAAAACAATCCACCAAGTAACATGTGGGTGTTTTGCGGATCGTTCTCTACTTGTAATGCATTGATTACTAAATTCATTAACCGCGGTTTCAATTGTCCAAACGTCGTTGGTCTATCAGATGATCCTATAGCAATGAATAAATTTGAATCATATTTTTTTCAAAAAATATTATAAATGTACCTGTAGTTATTAATTCTTTGATAGTTATATTCTGAAAATGTAGTGGCAACACTAACATAGAGAGTAACAAATGAATGGACGATTTGCGTAATTCATTCTTGGACACATTCGTTGCGAACATGTTTTTATCGGGAAGTACGATTTCCAAAGCATTTATATAATCCGGGATAAGAATTCTCACACCATCCAAATCAAGCCGAAACAAATCAGATGAATTCATGAGAATGGCAATAACCGTTTCTCCACAATCTTTGTGATGAACTGCAACTTTCAGACCTTGTTGCACAGCAAGATAGAAACGCGCCAAATATACGGGCAAAATTTCTTCGCCAGTCTTCTTTGAGCACATAATTCGACAAAGTGTGCCAAGTGCTTCAGCCCTACCACTTTCGTATTTATCGATTGTTAGATTTGATGGAATTTCAGGATCATTTATAGATCCAACAGATGTTTTCGGTTCCATTGCCATTGAACTTGGTCGTTTGTCAGTTGTGCTTTGTCCTAAAAACATGTCAAACATAATGTACAAGATATTAATATCTTGATATTAAGTATTGTGTTACTCTGAATTAGTTCTGTGCCAATGAATGCTGCTTGGAATAACCATTCACCAAACAAATGTAGAATACTATTGCACTTTGGTCGATCTGGAGCCAATGGAATGCGGTTTTCACAACCAAGGGACGAAAGTGCTAAAATTGTAAGAAACATTGATGAGAAAATGGTAATAAATCTGCAACCTTTGTGGCAGTCCTAAAATAATAATGTAAAGTGATATCTTACATGGCAAACTAGATGTTGATGAAGGTCCACTACTTGTCACAGAACTTGGAATACTTGCTGTTGCTCGACTGCTCGTAACCCCCATTAAAGATATTCTTGGAGCCCCTGCGCATATTTCTTTTAATAATGCTAGTAAATAATAATTTTCTACACTAAATAAAATTGTGTCCCATAACCATGTGCTGTTAGTGCATTACTGGTGATAATTTTATGTAATCTAGCAATAGTTTAGTACTCATGATAATGTTGTGAAAAGCGGTGAAGATGAGTGTGAATATTGTGAGCTAACCCTTAGAAGTGGAGGAAGGAGCAACGCTGAAACTTTTGGCAAGCCGCCGTTGCGTCGGCGGCGTCGGCGACGGCGTAGCACCGCCTTGATTGCCAGTGTCCTTAATCTTATCTGGACCGCCACCCATCACCATCGTCTCCCAGGATATCGGCTGCGCAATACCTAAGAAAGCGTCCACCTGCCCTGCAATTCCTTTCATTGCTTTTAGGAAAATTAAGGGCAACGATTGCAGAGAGGGATGCTGACACGGGTCGGCCACAGCCGGGCCAGGAGTACTCAACGCATATTGCATGAATTTCTGCGTCTGGCTGATGACATCCGGTTTGGTCAATTGTACAGGATTGCCGATTGTGTTCAAGAAACGGAACCAACTCTGAGCGACGCAATCGTTGGACATGCCAACTGGTATTAAATCATCTTCACCTAATTCAACAGAATGAAAATTAATATATATATATATATATAATATATATAATAT
>JAODGE020002338.1:0-14438 GCA_027574965.2 Ecitophya simulans
TTCTTTTTTTTTTTCCCTTTTGTTTGCTTGTTTTTCGTCTATATATATATATATATATATATATATATATATATATATATATATATATATTGTCGTGTTGACATACTTTTTTGTTATTTGCTTCTTTTTGTATGTGTTAGTGTGTGTGTGTGCATGCAGAATGCAGGATGCGCATGCATGAAACGAAACGAGTATGTATGACGTGGTGGTGATGGCCTGACGACATAGTATTAATTATGAGTGCCAGTTCTTGAATCTATGGGGACCGTCACAGTATTGGCTCATCTCTCTGATATATTTTCATGCCCCTCCCCCATCTTCCCCCCTTTCCCACTCCCATTTTTATCACTCTTTCTCCCCTGCTACGATTTCATCACTACGAATACACATTGTTCTATTAGTATTATTGCGCGCTAAAGGGAATACATTAGTGACACGCTGTGGAAGGTTGGGAGCTCCACGAGAACCTCACTGCCTCTCTTGCAGTTGTGCCCCACTTATTTATCTATTTATTGCTGTGCGTGCATTAACATCTATCTATCTATCTATATATATATATATATAGATAGATAGATAGATAGATAGATATATTATTGCCTTTCTACTGTGTGTGTGTGTGTCTGTGTGAGATCGTTTCCCACCACTCCTTTTTTTAGTTATTTTTCCATGCGGAAGGGTGCACTGATACACCCCTACAACACTTAGACGTCAACCAGTAAACACACACACACACACCAGTCTGAAGGACCGGCACGTCAGTAAGGAAAGTGTGTTGGAGCTGGAGAGACACACCGCCGTATCAGTCTCCTTCACCTGTTCTCTAGAAGGCTTCAAAGATATAGGAAGATCACTGCGGAAACAATCACAATCAAACCGAAAAGGAACGCGGCCATTGTGATTCGTGTTTATATTGCAGGTTGAGGTTATTCACGTGCAGCGCGGATACGCACACGCACACGAGCGGCCGTGCACGCAGCCACATTCATAGAGCCCATTCACCCCTCCCCCCTTCCCCCTTTACTGTCACCATTACTGTATTCTCTTTTTAAATAAAGGCACCATTGCCGCGCGCGCGCGCCAGAGTCACCATTTGTAACTCGTTTGCGTACTGACAGTTTATTCGTCATTATTATTATTTCCTTGTAGTTTGTCCCTGCGCAACTACTCGGTGAGTAACCAGAGTGAACGGCCCTATCATGCACAATACACGGCGCCATGGTGCGACGCAGCAGCAGGGCGGCGGCGGCGCATCACCTGCCGTTACATCTCCCGAAAATACCGCGGCGGGCCGGTCCCCGACGCACCACCACAAAAGCCAACAGTCCCACGCTCAGCAACATCAACAACGCCATCACCAACAGCAACAGCGGTGTCCACAACGAACAGTATCCGCGTCCGCGGCGGCGGGTGTGCGTGGCGAGGGGAGAGAGCTCGAGACAGGGGCGGACTCAACGTCGAGAAGAGAGGCGGGCAATCCGGCCTCACCGAGCGGAGCGATCGGTGCGCCATTTCCTCAGCAGCATTTTTACCAGCAGTATCAGTACCAGGCCTCCATGCAGCAGCCTCGCAGGCGGCGCGACCCACTCGCGCGCCCGACGCTCGCACTCTCATCCCATCTCATGACCGTCTACAAGAACATCAATGTCAAGTTCTGCAGCGAACGTCGCCTCGCTGTGCCGGGCCCGAAGTTCAACGGCGGCTACGACGACGGTGACGGCCACTACATCCCTATTATTGGGGAAGAGATCAGTGGGCGCTATATGGTGCAGGAGATCATTGGCCGCGGGAGCTTCGGGGTAGTGCTGCGGTGTCAGGACAACAAGTATCTGGAGCTGGTGGCGCTCAAGGTGGTTCGGCGCGGGGACATGTTTATGGACCAGGGCCGGTACGAGGCCGAGATGGTCTCATACCTGAATCAGAACAGCCTCCTCACCAACTTCGTCGTGAAGCTCTTCAAGGCGTTCATCTGGAAGCAGCATATCGTCATCGTCTTGGAGCTCCTTAGCTGCGACCTCTTTAAGCTGATTCAGATGACCAACTACAACGGCGTTAGCCTCGACCTCACCCGCAAGTTCGGCTATCAGCTCCTTACAGTACTGCAGCAGCTGGGTCAGCACCAACCCCCGATTATCCATTGCGATATAAAGCCCGAGAACGTGCTGCTGCGTAACCCGCGACGGAGTGGGATCCAAGTTGGTGACTTTGGATCCTCTTGTTACCAACAGCGGGCGGAGTGGGAACTGCCCCCACCACTGTCACCACTCTCATCACCACGCGACTCTGCGTTCCCGCGCGTGAAGGCCGGCGACACTCGCCGGAACGACGTGAGCAGCAGCGCAGCAGAGACGAAGACGGCAGCCCCCACAGCGCAGGACTCGGTGGACGGTGGAGTGTACTCGACGGGTCTCAGTGGGGGCTGGGGCCCTCCGCCACCACCACCGGTCGCGGGTGCGGGTGGGGCCTACAACACCACTGGCGAGCCCGCACTGCCGGTCCCGATGCCACCGATGATGGGGATGTCAAAGTACATTCAGTCGCGGTTCTACCGCAGCCCCGAGGTGATCCTCGAGCTCGGCTACACTGCCGCCATTGACCGCTGGTCGCTTGGCTGCATGCTGGCCGAGATGCACACCGGCACCCCCCTTTTCCCAGGCCGCACAGAGGTGGAGATGATTGGACTCTTCACCGTCTTGCTTGGCCCCATTCCAGACGAGATGATCGCCGCCAGCCCCAAGCGTCAGCTGTTCTTTGAGCGCGCTCCCGGGGCGAGGCAGGGCCGGCGTCATCCTGACCCGAGCGGCAGCCCCGTGCCTGACGGCCAGCCGACCCCGCCAGAAGGAGGGGCGGACACCACCATGGCTGTCACCAGGCCCGCCGAGGCCACTGCGACGACAGCCGCCACGGACGGCGGGCAGCAGCAGCGGCAGGACCATCGCCACCGCAGTGGTGGCGCAGCACAACGGGGGCCGCCGGCCTCCGCCGCCCACCCCAGCGACCGGAGGGCGATGGATCGGCAGCGCGGCCGTCCCGCGACTGCCGGGTGTGCTGTTGTGACTCAGCACGACAGGGCAGCATCCCCGCTTGGCGGGCCCGCTGCTGCGGACGGCGGCCGGGCGGACCTGGGATCCCGGCAGAAGCGCGATGTCGGCACGTCGCCCCCCTCGCTGCCAGCGACCGCCGGCTTCACCACCACTGCGGCAGAGGCGTCGTCCATCTATGTGCCACGTTTCGTGCCTGACACCACCAAGTTTAGGCCATTGGTGGAAACGCTCGGGGTATATAGCGGGGGTCCAAGAGGGTGCAGACGAGGTCAGGCTGGACACGACTCCGCTGCCTACGAGCACTTCCTGCACTTTATTCGTGGCCTCCTCGCCTACGACCCACGCGAGCGGCTGAGCTGTGAGGATGCCTCCAAGCACCCATTCATGCTCCCTCTCATGTCCGACCTCAGCGTCAGTCAGCAGCAGCACCAGTAACAGTCCGACTGCGATGCGAATCTGCACGCGTGTGCTGTGTGGTGTCTGGAACTGGGAGCAGAAGAAGCATCTGCGAGTTTTTTTTTGAGGGGGAGAGTCACAATCACCTCTCCATTCAATGATAGAGCTCTCCAATGGTACACGTTGTTTTTTCTACTTTCTCCTACCGTTATTCGTTTCTACATACACTATCTCTCTCTCTATTTATCCCCCTCCTCTCCCCTCCCCTCCATCCTACCTCGTCCTCCTGCTCCTCCTCCTCCATTCACCACTGTCTCTGTTCCAGAGATCTTGGTGTCTTATTCGTGTTTCTCTCTCCACAAAGGGGGGGAGTGAGGAGGGGAGGAGGATTGGGTGCGTATATATATATATATACTATAGATGTTACAACTGTACTCCCAAGGATCGGACAGCTTCCCAATCTGGTTTAGTGGTCAGCGTCTCTCTCTGATGCAGTACCCCGCCACCTCAATGACCCTCCTCGTGAAGGCACTGCTGATGTTTGTGCCGTGTGGAAGATCGGAAGTTGCAGGGATACTCTCAGTGGACAGACGTCAGAACTGTGAGCCTCTACTTGATCATACATGCCCACCCCACTCCGTTATATTACCTTGATATATATAGAATAGGAGTTGAAGGAACATCACAGCATTCACTACACACATATATATTTATAAAACCTTTCCTCCTCCCACATCTTCATCCCAATTAGGAGCCCTGTCGCAGACACACGCACACACAGTCCACGGGTCAGCATGGACTCTACGCTGATGCAGGGCTCCGAAGGGTCTGGCGGTCGCGGGGCTGGCGTGCCACCCAACGTGGCCAACGGCAGCATCCTCACTGCCTTCTACACGCGGCCCTACCCGACTGCCGACGACATCGCCCTAGAGCTGGCAGACGCGGATGTGGACACATTGGAGGAGGTGGTGGCGGAGCTGCGTGGGGAAGTGGCGGCGCTGCTGGAGGAGACGGGAGTGCTAGGTGGGGAGGTGGAAGTGCTGCGCGCACGCCGAGCCGCCCCAGGCGGGGGCCCGGGGGCGAACGCCGCCGTGCCTCCCAACGCTGGCGTGCTCACCGCAAGCCAGAGCACCTCCACCCGCCCGTGGGACGAAGCCGGTAATGGCGCTGACCGCCACGACGACCACTCCATCCAACTTAGCAACCCGAACGCAAGTCTCGCCTCTAGCACCACCAACTATGACTCCACGACACGACGCGGCCAGCGCTATCGCCGCCGCTCCCAAGCCGAGCTGGACCAGTACGTGAGCGTGGAGGACAAGTCCGCACTGCTAGCCAAGGAGATGGATCGTGTGAAACAGCAGGAGGAACGTGGGGACCGCGAGGCTTTGCATGTGTCGGAGCTGCTGGCCGCCACTGTTGAAGAAGCCGCAAGACGCATGAAGGAGCTGCGACTGGAGGTGCAGTACTTCCACAGGGACGTCATCGGGAATGCAGAGGACGACGACGAGAACGGGGCTGCAGGCAACGGCGGTAATCCGATGCCGCCATCAGCTGACGAGATGATGCGCTACATGGACCGTCGCCTCGCCTCCCAAGGCAGCTACATGGACAAGCTTAAGGGGCAGTGTCAGGCCGCCGAGCAGGATATACTCCGAGCCCAGCAAGAGCTTCGCCAGCGTCGCGCGGCCGGGGAGGCCTTCCACGCCATCGACTTTGAACAGCTACGCATTGAGAACCAGCAATTCAACGAGCGCATCGACAAGAAGAATGCGGAGCTGGCTGATCTCAAGGGCACCTCCACAAGGACTGTGCAAACCCTCAACACGCTGACCGACGCTCTCAATGACCTGCTGAATGAGCAGGCGCAGTTGAAAAAGGAGTCGAGGACGCGGAGCGAGTACCTGGCGCGCTGCACGAGAGAGGCCGCCGTGGCGGAGAAGGGGGCGGCGGAGGCAGAGCAGAAGAACACCACCATCAAGGCGCAGCACGCGGCGGTGAAGGTGCCCAAGATTGAGGAGTACATTGCTCAGAAGGCAGAACTCTTTGAGCTGGAGAAGGCCGCGCGCAACTGGACGCGCAAGGTGGAAATCGCGGAGGGGCAGATGAAGGTGATGAGGCAGCAAGTGCGCCACCTCACCTCCCAGCGCGATGCCGCAGTCGCTTACAGTCAAGACAAGAAGAAGACCCAGGCATCCGCACAGCAGGGGCCGTGGACAATGAATCAGCCCAGCGCCGCGAGACCGCCAATCTCTTCGGGTGGCAAGACGCACCCGCAACGCTCCGGCCCCACCACTCTCAGTAGAGGCAGGGGGAGCGGATCCGTTAGTATCGCCTCCCCGACCGTCGGTGTCTCCGGGCCCCCCAGTGTTGGTCCGGTAACCCCACGCTTCACCGCCGTTAACAGCATGCGGTCTCTGCTGGAACTTAAGCGGACGAGTACCAGCAGCGCGAGGGGCGCGGCGAAGGGAGACGTGGCAGCGGTGGTGAAAGATAGCAATGCCACAAGCAATGGAAATACCTCGCCAGCAGCCAATCCAGCGACGCCGTCTACTCAGTAGTATGACGTGATGGGGAGGAGGAAGATGAGAGGGGTGGTGGCGGGCTTTGTTCGTAATCATCGCCACACGGATCGCAGCACATGTCGCGTCTGCGGGGTGAAGAGGAGGAAGCGCGGTTTGTAGAGTGACATGTAGAAGCGATCGCTGTTGATGTTGCTGATGATAAGTATTGAGCTATCATGCCGCCGACGCCCCCTCCCCTGCAATCTGATGTGTGAGTATGTAAATTATAAAGAGAATAGATGAGAAGCTGGTCAGCACGAAGCATGCGTGATTGTGGTGGATTGCGGTGGGGAGGAGGGCTCTACGACCATGCGGATGGACGGAAAGAGAGGGGGTGTGCATGGTACTTTCTCTGTCTCTCCTTGGCGCGCACTATACTATGTAGCATCAGCAGTGGATACATACAAAGAAGAATATTATTCCTATACATATACATATATACATGTGGGTTGCCTTGCTCGGGCGTCACAGAGCACCCTCCCACTCCTTCTCCTTTGTTCTTCTCCTGTGGCAATCCAACGATCGTGCAATCCTCTCTCTCGCTCGTTTCGCTGGTTCCTGAGTTGTGTGTCAGTGCGCACATGCGAAGTGTGCGGATATATTTTTTGCAACACATCACACGGAAGGGAGGAAACAAGGAAACATAGGAACATAAAGAAGAAGGGGTCAATTATACACGTAGAGGAGGAGAGAGGGGGGCGGCATAGGTTGCTGATCACACACACACACACACACACACACATCTACCCCTGACCGAGCCTATTAGCAGAGAGGCAGGGGAGAGGAGGTGTGCGTGGCCAGACTATATAGCCACATCACTGCTAGCCTTTTTTTCTTTTACTATCTCTTCCTTTTTTTACTGTTTTCTTATATTATTTTTCTCGTTCCTCTGTGCGTGAAAGTGAAAACGCTGCATAGCTGCGCGAGGGGCCTGCGCAGTTGTCGCTTAACGGCATTACTGTATATTAATTTACTATTGACTTCTATCCTTTTGCTTCTTTCCCGTGTGTGTGTGTGTGTGTTGTTCAGTGAGGGTGTGCTGTCGTCGTCAATTATTACCTCCTTCTGTCTTATCTTTTTTTTAGGAGTTGTAGCATTGCCATTTGATTCCGTGTTGCGTGCTTATATATATATATATATATATATATACTCCTTTCCTCTATAGGTGTCGCCCTGTCTTCTGGTCCCCTCCGCTTCCATAAGACTCCGTCCTCGGCAGTCGCCTTCTCTACACCTCCAGGCGCACACAAAAGCACAATAATCGCGCATATATATATAGACTGATGCCCGGTGAGCGAATTATTAATGGCCGTCAGGTGAGGAGTACTGCTTATCCACCCGTGGGCTCGTCCAACACGCTGGAAGAAAGTGTGGCGCAGGCCTCTGCGTCACCAGGGGCGCGTGCGGCGGCGCAGGTGAGCAATGGAACCCGACTAGCCACCAATCCCTCCCTTACACGGGGAAGTAATGGGAACAACCGTCTCGGCGCGACCCGTGCCAGCCCCTCACAGCAGGCGGAGGACTTTAGCATTGTCGTTGCCGTCCGTGTGCGGCCGTTTAATCGCAAAGAGTTCAGTAGTTGGGTATCGGAGCGGCAAAAGCGGCGCCAGCTTCCGAGCATGAAAGCCTCCGCCGCCCTGCAAGCAACGACGCGGCACCACCAGCGCCAGCCCTTTGGGCCTGGTAACGAGACCCTCAATGACCAGTTCTCCCCAACCGTCACCGCTCTCGCACCGGACTTCTCCGCAACAGTTGGCGGAAATGGTTTCGAGGGTGGCGACGACGATGTGCCAGAGCCGGTGCTAGACGTCGAGAGCGATGGCATTACCTTGACCCTGCTGGATCCACAGAATCAGACCGGTGTGCGGGGTGCATTCAGTTACGACCACATCTTCTCCTCCTTCGCCCCCAGCGTGGAGATCATTGACCTGATGGGCAACCCGCGCGGTGGCACCAGCAGTCACCACAGTCCCACGTGGGGCTGCAACAACGGCAGCAGTGGCGTCTGGAACCCTGACGGCACACTAATGGATCCCGAGTCGCCGGTGCTGCCCGCCATAGCTGGGGAGTTGGTGGACATGGATCCGCGGCAGGAGGAGCAGGCCGAGGCGGAGCAGGTGAGCATCTTCCGGACGCTAGGGCTCCCTCTGGTGGACAGTGTCCTGGAGGGCTTCAACGCCTGTGTCTTTGCGTATGGGCAAACCAGCAGTGGCAAAACTTACACAATGATGGGAACGAAGAAGCACCGCGGCCTCACGCCGCGCATCTGTCATGAGCTATTTAACCGCATCGCTCGACTGCGTGAGGGACGTGGAGGCGGAGGCGGCTCCCACGCAGTCTCGCCAAAGTCCAAGCCCAAGGGCAAAGGAGCCAAGCAGCAGTCGATGCCACCACTAGCAGCCGGAGCGAACATTCGTGTGAGCGTGGCCTACATGGAAATTTACAATGAGCAGGTGCGTGATCTGCTCAAGCAACGACCGAGGAATGCCATCCTCCACTACGCCAACCGCTTTGACAAGAAGGAGGTGGACCACCACGAGTACCAGACCCTGAAGGTGCGGCATCACCCGACGAGTGGGCTCTTCGTGGAGGGCCTCACGACTGTCGCCGTGAACTCATGGGAGGAGTGCAGCGGGTATTTGCGCTCGGGGAGCCAGCTGCGCACACAGGCCGCGACGGAGATGAACGCGAGCTCCAGTCGCTCGCATGCCATCTTTCAGTTAGTAATCACGCAGTCCGAGAACACCGGCGGGCGCGTTCGCGGCAAGACCGTCTCGAGTCAGCGAGTTAGTAAGTTCAACCTGGTGGACCTGGCCGGCAGCGAGCGCAACAGTTCCAAGACCAACAACAGTGGAAAGCACCTGGCGGAGACCAACAGCATCAACTTCTCTCTGTCCACCCTGCACCGCGTGATTGATGGACTGCTGAGTCGGAAGAAGGGCCAAGTGATCCCCTATCGTGAGAGCCTTCTCACCTACGTGCTCTCCGACAACTTCGGAGGCAACAGCAAGACGGTGATGTGCGCGACTGTGTCGCCGTCCGCTGCGAACCTCGCGGAGACGGAGTCCACTCTCCGCTACGCCACACTCGCGCGTGGGGTGCTGAACCGCGTGCGGGTAAACGAAGACCCACAGGCCAGGGTGATTCGCGAGCTGAAGGATCGGATGCGTATGCTCCAGGAGGAGCTGGCGGCGGCGCAGGCAGGGGACCGCATGGTGGAACTAGAGCTGGGCCTCACCCAGCGCGAGGCCGACCTGGCCGAGATGCAAGAACGCGAGGCGGCGCTGCGGCACACACTCTGCACCCGGGAGGCGGAGGAGCAGGAGTTGAGACGGACCATACGGCAGCGCGAAGCCGGCGAGGCGGAGTGGCGCGAGGAGGCACAGCGGCAGTGCTTGGCGAAGGACAAGCTACGGGAGCAACTGCTGAAGATAGCGGCGGAGCACCCCAGTATCGTGATGGAAGCGGCGGCGGCGGCACTGCTACAGGGAGATGGGGAGGGTGGCGGCCCACAGGTTCTGCAGCAGACCCCTGTCAAACCAGCCGAGGCGGCTGTGGTCGCGGGGACGCCGTCGCACTTGCGTCGCGCCGGCCACCGAGGGGTACGGCGCAGAGGCAGCGGCCGTGGCTCTGGCGCTGTGGCTGTGTCACCACGCGGCGTCGGCAGCAGTGACGGTCTCTCTCTTCCCCCGATCAATGGGGGAAAGAGAACCAGTGGTGAGCTAGCGCGGCAGAGGCGCTGCGCTCCTTTGTCGCTGCTCAGCTCCGGTGTCGGCCCCGCACCCGCCAGCGCCCCTGCCTCCTCCAGCATCAGGAGGCTCTCCATCCCGCCCCACATGGCGCCATCTGGGCGTGACCGCGTCCACCAGCCCAGTCTCTCAGGTGCTGTTGAGGGTCTGGCCACCGCGCGCATCGATGGGCAGCGCGGGCCACGCATGTTAGGGGCCAGTGGGGCTCTCACTCCCAGCACTGCGGAGCCGAAACGCGGCGACAGTGACGGTGGCGGTGGTAGCGGCGGCATGCGCAACGCGCAGTCCACCTACCACCACACGGAGGCCTTCCTCAACTGTGTAGCTGTCATGGACGAGATGCAGTCCTACGAGGAGGAAGAAGAAGAAAGAGAAGATGAGTACAGTGCGGTATTCGAAGTGCCAGCGATGGAAAATGGTCGCCGCGACTCCATTGACAAGTTACCACCGCCACCACCACCACCATTGCAGGTCTCTGCGCAAGGCAGTCCACCGCATCGTCTGAGTGTTCCGTCCACCAAGCAGAGCATAGCCCAGCAGTCGCTTGGGAGCCTGTCTTCTGAGATTCCGAGCAATATGTCACTTACTCCGTATAATACCGCTGCAGATAGCTTGAGCATTCAGGGCACCGCGGTGCCCCCCGCACCTCGACAGCAGAAACAGCGGCGCAGTAGCCTCGGAAACTTCAGGACGGAGGACGGCGGGGGCATTAGTCTGCGCGGCAGGTAGCGTCATCCCAGCACGTGAGTGCGGCTGGCACTTTTCCCCCTGGTCGTCGGCGCCGCCACTGCTGCCGGTGGTAGAAGGGAGATACGAAGACCAAGTGTTGAATCAGAGCCTACAGCCCACCTTCTGGTAAAAACACACACAAAGAAGCAATGGCCAGAGATTCCTTCTTTCGATATATACATATACGTGTAGCGTAGAAAAATCTGTGCTGTGCGCACGCACACACACACGCTGCGTTCATATGGAGCAGGGTACTTTTAACGAAAGAGTCGGTACCCTACTGATATATATATATATATATCAATGTAACTCCATCATCTCTATTGATGCTCACTGAAGTACAGTGGGAGGGCAGCAAGGGGTGAGAAGGCAATCACTGAAGGAGAGGGGGGAGGGTGGAGGTTGTTGACTCCCGCCTCTGCCCACCTATAGGTGACGCCTGTATTAGTACCTCAGAGCGGCCTTGCTTCTTTCTCTTGTTATTACTTAAATGTAGAAAGTCAGGATACCTTTGTATCAATTTTAATTTTTAGTTTCCTCGTCCTCTCCTGTAATTACTGATTTATATCTTTCACGATCTGTGTGTCATTCTTCCTCACACATATATATATATATACTATTATTATTGCTTCGACTGCGGCTCACATTTTTGTGTATGTGTTCTACTCTCTCTCCTCAAGCGATGTGTGTGTATGTGTGTCCGTCCGTGCGTCCGTCTTGTATATATGTCTGTCTGTGCGTGCATGTATAAATGTGTATTATGGAATGGAAGGGGGGAGAGTACCCGTGCTGCCAACACAGTGTGTCTCTCTGTGACTTCACCGTGTATCTCTTGTATTGTTACGCTTCTGGTGTTACCACCACCCGGAAGAACACGAAAAGGGGAAAAATCAAGTCCCCATGAAAGAGGGGCGGTGATAGATCGTGTGCTTAGGTGCGGAGACTCTCCGAGTGTGGGCGACTGCGGGGGGGGTCACCTTGCGTAACTTGTGCTTTATCTCTTCTACTCCCTGATCTACACATCTCCTTGTGTTTATTTTTTTTTAACTCCCTTAACAGGTGTGCGCGTGTGCGTGTGCGTGTGCCTGTGTGTGTGTGTGTGCTAGTGCATAGGTAGCATTACATACTCATCTCTTTTTTTTATCTTTTTGGTGTGAGCGTCTGCGTGTGCTCTTTTGCCACAAATATCAATAAAGCAACAAGTCACTCTCGTACTCTAAACGAAACAACATTAAATCATCGCATTCCTAATCGCTCAAACAAGCACGTCTACTCCGCCGCCCCCTCCCGGAAGAGTACGCTGCTATACGCTACATAAATAACAGAGCCAGATAACGAAGAAGCAGCAGCATGGATGACCTCGATAAGTTTCTCGACAAGAAGT
The DNA here is from genome assembly GCA_027574965.2 of Ecitophya simulans. Lineage (NCBI taxonomy): Eukaryota > Metazoa > Arthropoda > Insecta > Coleoptera > Staphylinidae > Ecitophya > Ecitophya simulans. Next base: position 11,864 of record JAODGE020002338.1, read on the forward strand.
CGAAGAAGCTGGGCAAGAAGAAGGGCAAGAAGGACGAGGATGAGGAGAGGGAGCGGATGCATTACGGACTGGAAACCTTTGGTGGGGTCATCACCACAGAAGGAGCTACGGACGCAGAGGCCACCACCACGGCCGCCGTGATCACCATTGTGGAGGGCGGCACCACCGAGGGCGGCGCGGCTGAGATGCTCTCCGCCCCCATCAGCGTAGTGACGGCGGTGACCACCAACACGAAGAAGGTAAAGACCTGGGATGAGATGAAGCAGAAGCAGGAGCAGGCCATCGCAGCCGCGGCGGCTGCCAAGGAGGAGAGCGGCGAGCCGGAGAAGGAAGGGGCTGCGGAGGAGCCAGCCGAGGAGGCGCCCAAGAAGTTCGTTGCACGCGGCCACCGCGGGGCGACTGGGACACTCGCTGGCAATGCGGGGCCTGGCGCCAGCTACGCCCCAGTGAGCACAGAGAACCTTCCCACCCTCGAGGAGGCCTTCATGGCTAAGAAGAAGGCGAGCTCGCTGGACCTGACCGCTGAGGCGGCCGCCGGGTCACCCGCCTCCACAGCCACCGGAAGCCCCACGTCGGCACAGCACGCCCCGCCCTCCACCACTGGGGCATACAAGCCCCCAGCTGGTCCCTCCGCTGGAGGCAGTGAGGGTTACAAGCCCCCGACTACCTCCACCACTGGAGCATACAAGCCACCCGCAGCGTCATCCACTGGAGCATACAAGCCACCCGCAGCGGCATCGTCACCTACTGGGGCGTACAAGCCCCCAGCGGCGTCGTCTCCAACTGGAGGCAGTGAGGGTTACAAGCCCCCGACTACCTCCACCACTGGGGCATACAAGCCACCCGCAGCGGCATCGTCACCTACTGGGACGTACAAGCCCCCAGCTAAACGCTAAATGATCAATAAGAATTGAGTATGTGCGTGTATGTGTGGGGGGGAGAGAGAGGATGGAGTGAAATAGCTTAAAAGTACATGAAATGAGAATGCTTGTCAGAGAGCAGAGAAGAGATGCGACATGTGGAGTGCAATAGTGGGCTCTCTTATTTGGAGGGGCACTCTGTCCGAAATATATATATATATATATATATATATATATTATTGCAGATGGGCTTCCTTTGGGGTGTTACTACTGTAATTGCGTGTGTGCGACATTATTATTATATTTTACCCACAGTGAAATAGCTACAAAGAAAGGAACAATGACGGAGACGAAGAAAAGGAGAGAAAAAAGAGGAATTGTAATGGAAGTGAGTAATAATAAAAAGCGAACCAAAGCACAACGAGGGGGGCAGGGCAGGGTAAGTGGGGCGGTAGTTTGATCGATGGCTCCGCCCTCTCCCTTTTTTTAGCACTATCCCAACCCCCCCCCCCCCCAGCCCTCCTCTTGTGCCTCCGACTCGCGTCCCCCACCTGAATTCCATACACGTGCACTCTCCCTCAGCTAGGGGGGACCTCCAGGAGGGAAGGGGGGGAAGTGTGCGTATGCAGAGGTGGAGGCAGCGGTTGGCAATTGACTCTGATTGCTCTTTCTTTCCTAAAGGTATAAGCCACAGATGTGTGGCCCTTTGATAATTGGGTGAGGAGCATCGTAATTATTAAATATATGTGTCAAGAAGGAGTCGGGCAGTGTCTCAAAGCCTCAGCCCAGTAGATGTGCTCGTCATCATGTAAAGGGGGATGTCTTTCTTTCAGGGACCTGTATCTCTTCACATACCTGCGCTACCAACTGTCACACAAAGATAGCATCTCCTTTGCTCTCCCCTCTCACTCTCTCTATATGTATATATTATATCAACAAAGAAGGACACGCCATTGAGTAGTGTAGACCAGTGCACGCACACACACACACGCACTGAGTCTTGTGCGGCGCACTCCCCACCTCACCTCACCTCACCTCACCTCACCTCACCTCACTACTCAAGTTGTGCCTCAGTCTTGTCGTTGTTGCTGCTACAGGTTTATTTATTTTTTTTGTAGCTTTTTGGTTTCTGTACTGTATGGTGTTTAGGAGCAATCAAATTGCCACGCTGAACATCACCTCAATCTTAGGAAGTGAAGTTATCCCCCCTCCCCTCCCCACTCTTCCAATAGCCAACAAGCCGCACACACACGCGTTACATTCACAGAGCCCCCCTTTAGTCTGTGATCACATTGTATTTATTATTATTATTATTTGCGCTCAGCCTTTGTGTCATCGTATTCTTTCAGTTCATTATATTAAATCGCTGTGTTGATTTTTTTCGGGGGATCTCTCCTTGCCTGCCTGCGCTCAGTCTACACTGTGTCGGTCATCACACACACGCACGTGTGCAATCCATTGGCAAGTGAATGTCATCTAGCGCCGTATTGGAAATGAGCGAGCACGATGCCGGTCTGGTACGTTTATTCATGCTCATGATGGCACAACACAGCAGCAAACGTGACGTGAGTGACACCACATCACTATCACAGCAGCGCTCAGAAGCAGCTCCGGCCGGCAGAGCGTCTACAGAGATGAACGACACTGAAGGCCTTCCCAGCACGGCAGATACACTCTCGGAGAAGGCTTTTGAGCGAGCGCGTGGGCTTGAGCGA
>JAODGE020002346.1:0-18055 GCA_027574965.2 Ecitophya simulans
ACAAATCGAAGCGTCAAAATGAAGTTCCAATACAAAGAGGAGCATCCCTTCGAGAAGAGGAAAACCGAAGGCGAGAAGATCCGCAGGAAATATCCGGACAGGGTGCCCGTAAGTTCACAAACACGCGAATAAAAAATCCTCATATAATTAAAATAAGACAACCTAAATGACAATTGCGCAATATTTATTTACTATATTAATACATATATTAAGCTTTTGTTCATTATGCGCAGTAATGTTGATGGCTGCGTCGCAAAATAAAAGACGAACGTTTCTTTGATTTCGCCACGTAATGTGCGACAATTATTGTTGAAATCGTGCGTGCTTTTCTCTGAGCTGGAATAAACATAGTAAATCATCTCCTTTCATGCGTCTAGCATTCGCAGAACGTGCAATTAGCTGAAACAGTTCGTGTTCGATCGTCATTTGTTTTGAATTGCACCACAAAATGGCCGCCGCTGTAGCGACCTCACATATACGTGACACATGCGTTTCTTTGTTGCACAACAAGCGTCGAACAGCTGATGCGTAAGATGAGCAGGACGTGTGCACATGAATAAACAACAACCTGGAACTTATCTTAGCGATAAACAAACAGGAAGAATCACAAACATTGTTAAATTATTTGCGATCATCATAATTACGTATTTTTCTGCTGCATACTGATGTATCCTTTACAGGCGCAACGCTTATTAATTTTACGATTTGAGGTCAAGTCAAGGCTTGGCAACGTTTATTTTCGTCGCGTTATGAAATTCGCGCGGATAATTTACATTTTCTTTGCGTTGATACGGACTTTTTAGTTTTGCGTGTGCGGTTCTATATGTTATCTTATGTTGTTATTGATTTGCATGCAAAGTTTTCACAATTTTATTCCTGTGCAAAGTGTATTGATGATGAATTCGTTTGTAGGTTATCGTTGAGAAGGCCCCCAAAGCGAGGATCGGCGATCTGGACAAGAAGAAGTACCTGGTGCCGTCCGACTTGACCGTGGGACAGTTTTACTTCTTGATTCGGAAGCGAATCCATCTGAGACCGGAGGACGCGCTCTTCTTCTTCGTTAATAATGTCATTCCGCCCACGTCCGCGACCATGGGCACTCTGTACCAGGTAATATTTGGATAAAAAAGTTCAAATGCAGTCTTTATTGGGTGGTGTTTTTAGGCGAATTTATTAGTTTAGGATTTATTGGCAAATTTAATGAGGGAAACATAAGGCAAAATACATTTTTAGATTTAGGTAAGGCAAAACATAATTTTGAAATATTTTGCTAGTTTTGTTAATTTTCTAATTATAGGGTGGAAATGTTAAAATTGTTTCTTAGTTTTTTAGTATTGTTATCTAAACATTATTGTTTTATTGACAAGTTTGTTGAGAATATCAGGACAAGAGAGCTTTAGGTTTAGGCAAGGTAAAACCTGATGTAGTTGCCTGATATGGTGTTTTTTTGGTACTACAATTAATGATAATTATTATTTATGGAAAATACTATATTTCAGTTATTTGTTAAAAGCATTTACATGGTAGGAAATTTATCTTCTAAGTTGAACAGTCATGTCATCATCTTATGAATGAGTAGATAGTCTTAATTATTTAAGCATTCTGATATAAAACTAGCAAATAAGCCGTCGAATTTACTGCCCTTTTCATCAAGAGTTGCTAGTTTATTGCGGATGGTGCAAGAGTTATGAACAAACAGCCTGAATTCCATGATATTAAATTAGAGAAGTCATTTCTGAAAATGTTGTATTATTAGTTAGATACGTAATTACTAGCAAGTTTTTTTTAACCAAAGTATTGAACTTAAATGTTCTTTTTGATATCATCTGTTAAAATTACTCAGGTTGACTATTACATTTTTGTCTTGAGTTTTATAGTAAATTGCACAGGTTTTTTTTTCCAATAATTTGTACAAAACCAACTAATTCTTGGCCGTAGGCTTTAGCAATAATGCATTTAGGGTTATTTATTGTATATTTCTCATTCTAGTTTCAGAATTAAAGTCACAATTATTTTGCGTCCAAGAACGAATCAGTTGTTTATTTATTCTGTTATTTCACAAAATTACTTATATTTGATCTCGAATTTCTGGAATTAAAGTTGAATTCTTTGAATGTAAGGTTAATTGAGGAAGTTTTGACTAATTTTCTCTAAAATTATCAACCTATAGACAACATTTAAAACAAAACTAGAAGTTCTGTAGAAACGTGAAGAAACCCCAAATATAATATTCAGAATTTAATGATCTTTATCGGCAATAAATTTTTAATTATAATCTTTGAAATCTTTCAAGATATTAATCTTTTGGATTGCTCATTTCATGAAGTTCATTTGTGAACAGTTAAATTCTTTTTTAGGCTAAATTTTAACATTATTACTAGAAAACCAGCTTTAATCTACGAAGCATTTGTTAAAATATAACGAATCTTTAACAATTTTGAACTAAATCAAAATAATAAATCATTAGAAAAATTAAGTAGAAATGAAAATAAATCTCAATCATAGGTCATAAGATTTAATAATCAATTATTTCGTATATAGAAAGAAATTTTTTGGGAACATTTCAATAAAATCGAACAAATTAATCATTAATTTTATACAATCTTTCGAAATTATTGCCATTTCAAACGTCATTGCCCAAATTTTCACAAAAACTTCAATAAACATCGAATAAATATAACAACTTTACCAAAAATAAACAGTGTATCATACTTTAATGAACAACATACTTACGTTTTGTATATCTCTCTGTTTAGGAACATCACGAAGAAGACTTTTTCCTGTACATCGCGTACTCCGACGAGAACGTGTACGGCCAAAGCGCTTAGACTTCTCGCGCCCCGGCATCGCGGCGCGCACCTGGCGGACCTCTTCGCAGCCGCAACCACAGGCGACTCGTCGACGCGTCCGCGATCTCGCCTACGACATCCCGCGTGTAAATTACCATTGCTTTTTTGGTAACTCGACGTCTCTTTAAGGCTCCCATGATATCTGAGAATAATTCTAGTTTAACTTTGAAACCAAATTAAAACTTAAAAATTCGCAAGCCGCCGCGAGGTGCGACAACGATCACAAATTCGTTGTGGCAAACGGCTGAATCGTTTTGCGTCAACCAACTTTGTTAAAAATATGGATTTAATTTTATTTCATCTTATGCTGTTCTGTTTGGAACTGTTTGAAGGATTTGTATGTCTTTCGCTTCGCTCCTCGTCGATGCTTTCGCACTTTGCGTTCGGGTTCAGCTGATAAGTGTTGCGCATAGAAAGAACTCTAATTATATCAATCGCAAAGACTAAAAAACACTTCGAATTCGACCAGCTTTTAGTAAGTAGTGTTTAAACGTAAATACTTACCGCACACCAGGGGAATTTGGAAGCGAGCATCTTCGATCGCTACGAGCTAGATTTAGCAGTGTAGCCACATTTAGAGAACACCCCAACCCAATGTTAACTGTTGCGCCTCTCTAAGGTTATTTGAATTTCGATGCGCCGCGCGTCTTTAATCTTATCGACACTCAAATTATAATATGAAATGCTGGATATAACATAAATATGATCGTAGTCTAATATGTAATCTTAATATGGGTACAAGCAAAAAGTATAGTTTATGCTGAGAAGCTGTGTAAATGTGATCTGGAATAAGATAATGTGTAATTACTTACTTCGCGCGCGTTTTTTTCTCGCCGCACTTTTAGCATTTTGAATGAATAAGTTTATTTCGACCGTGGAAAACTGAGTAAAATTATTCAATTAGACAGAATATTGACATTTCTCAATGGGATTTGAGTTATATTTATGATGCATGCAAGTTATTGGTTGTTATAATTACAAAAGGATTTAATTATGTGGGCATCTATCCATCGATTGTGTAAAGTTGTTGATGCAAACATGTTTGTGGTAATATCAATTAACATTAGAATGCCATAATTTATCATTTCTGATTATAAACTTTTGTCGACATTTTGAACATTTTTGTTTGATGAATAACTTCAAAATTTATTTACGGGATAGTTGTGGCAATGTGTTTAGAAAACTGACAATTAGTAGAATTATTTGATATACTAAACTTGGTTCTGTTCTATCTGTGTTTATTCACAGCTTAACTATTAACATTTGCATTCATCAATATGAAGCCTTTGTTTTATGATTTCTTCATTAGCAATTACTTACAATTAGTGAAATATATATATGTCGAAAGTTTTAAGAATTGTTTGATAATAACTTTAGTAGTGTATCAAATGTCATTCTAGTTATAAAAGGAGTTCACTTAGTTTTTACAACTGCATTCATTTTCTGTGTCTTTAAGTGAAACATTGTTTGGATGAAAATTGATCAACAGACTAGAATATTAATATTCTATTAAGTAAAATTTGTGATATTTTGAAGCTATTGATTGTGTGTATCTGAGAGAATGGATTTTGTGTTAATGCAGAACAAAATCATTAATGATTGTGTTAATTATTATGAAACTTCCACCACATAAAACATATGTTGAAAAGTATAGATGATCATTTGATCAACACCTTTGAAGTTAATTTATTTCAAATCTGGTAATTCTTTGTATCTATCATTTGTTATTCAGTTTGGACTCTATGGTTTTTAACAACTAGTTTTGAGTAGAATTCGCAATACATAGAAGTTATTATTTGAATACATATGAGATTGGGAAAAAATCAGACAGAAGAATGCAACAATATTTAATATCAATTAACAGCATCTTATGTTTTATTTTAAATATCAGTAACAGGCCGTTAGTGATTGGCCAGTTATTTAATGAGATATTTTTGTTGAGAAATTTGAACAATTATTTTATCCAAAACTTCAGAGTTTATTTACTCAATATCTATGGCAATGTATCAAATGCTTTTTAGCCAGACTTATAGCTTTACAACGATTTTACTCAGTGCTGACACTCCCAATCAGTGGGGGAACAAGGAAGGGTTTCAGTTTACTTTTAATATGGGAAAACTGAGCAAAATTGTCAACACCCAATAGTAACAATAATAACATGTAGTGTCTAATTCTAAGTTCAGTAACGAATTTCTATTTCTGTAACGTCTTTTAAAGGCATCAAACTATTACGAGTTTTGCTGCAAGTTCCTTAGTTTGTAACTTGGAAAACGGCCGGGCGCTAATCAAACAAGTATATAACGAAATATCTGTTGAAATCATTGAATCAATACTTTCAAAGTTAATTTACTTTATTGCTCTGCGACTACTAGTCTAGTTTTATAACAAATTTACTCAGTTTTTCTCTCGCAATTAGTGTGCGGAATAACGCAATCCGTAAACCTTAAATCAATTCATTTCACTTTACTGTTTTATGTAATTAAGTTTACGTTCATGGGTAGACAGCATAAAATCGTTCTCTTGTTTATTGATTATTTTGTAATGTCTTCAAAAAATTGATACGGCGAGATCGATTGATATTCGAAACATAAAAAGCAACCAAAGACCTCCCACAAGGAAATGTCTATCACGAAATTTGGAAAATTTGTTTGATCAATAACTTCAAAGTTTATTTAATCTGCAGCTATGGCAATGCCCCAAATATATCGCCTGACATACGATCGGGGTGCCAGTTTAGTTTTACAGCGATTTTACTCAGTTTTTACACGCGCGTTCAGTGTGATTTAACTCTGCGGCTATCACGATGGAATCCTTAAACTTTAAACCGATCAAGCCCATTTTGCAGCCCACTTACCCGCGGCTGCCGCCCGAGCAGACCGAGGTGGACTACCGCAACTCTAAACAGATCGAGATCTGCGAATTGTACGTACCTCGCGTCGAATTTTTGTGACTTCTTGCGATGGTTTCGCTTTAGGGCCGCGCCGGAGTGGGACAAGCCGGCCAATTCTATCAATCTCGACTGGGTGTATGCACGAAGAGATCTCAGGAAGGTCACCGATTACCTCAGGAAGACGAGGACGACCGCCGCCGCTGAGTATGAGAAGAACAATGTCAAGTGGCAAGAGTTGCAGGAGAAAGAGGAGAATTTAAGGCAGAGTTTTATCAAATTTGAACAAGTAATTCGATCATTTATTTTTCTTACAAATAGCTATTGATTTAGGAATGATCTTCTTTAGTGCAGTGCGTGGTTTTCCTAGGAGTTGGTCATAAATAAAAAGTTTAGTTAATAATTTACCTTTTATAGTTTTGTTTCAATTTTTTTTAGCAATTTCCACGTGAAATAGGTAAAAATTAGGTTGTGTATTTCTCTAGTTTCTCTAGTTTTAGGTTTTGCAAGAAAGTATAACTAAATTACTATAAGTTCTATGTTTAAAAAATTATAAGAAACGTAATTGTTTTTAAAAATTCTTAGTAGCGCCAAGTTTAGGCCCAATTATTTCATTGTTACGGTCCGAATTAAGGAATGTTAGATTTCATAAAAAGTATCTTTAACCAAGAATATGTGCCACTAAAAATTGATTTCGTTTTAAAGCTATCAGCACAAACGTAAATTGTTTCAGATCTTTCTTTACGTTCTTCGTATTATTTGAGGCTTGTACTTAGGAACCAATGTTTCCATTGTTATTGTGCGAATTACAGGTTAATTGTAAAATTACTAAATTTCTTCTGAAAATTAACATTTTTCGAAAAAGTTATTAACATTTTTAATTTCTTGATATTAAATATTTACTTCAATTGATTAATAATTTACACTGACGACAAACACTTATTATTCAACAATGCACGGGCTCGTAGTGATCAAAAATTTTAATGATTATGATAATTTTCTTAAAAGTTGTAACAAAACGTTGGCATTCCAGAAATTAAAATAAAAAGTTATATTTACTTCGTAGACAGACATTTGCATGGTGCAATACGGTTTTTTTCTACAATAGTGACATAAAACTCATTTACTAACCACTGAATGTCTATTTAGATTAATGCTGGATTAGGTAATTTTATGAACAAAAAAATGCACAAAAGTCAAATTTTCACGTTCGCAATCAGCGTCTAGTTTTCATGATGTTTTTTTTTTGGTAAAAGTTGTTATCATTTTAAGGATGATTTCAACGTGTTTCTGAATAACTTAAGATTATTATGTTGAATTGAATCGATAGCTATTAATATTATTGGAATATTATTGCAAAGATATTTTTATCATCTTTCTAAATAAACCTAAATGCTTATCATTTGTCAATGGAATTAACAGTTATTGACGAAACATTAATAATTATCGTAATCGCGTACAAAACTCGACGATATTTTTGTTTATGATGATTTTGTCAATTTCAACAGTATTGCAAAAATAATTACTTATTTATCTAAATAACCGTAAATAATTGTTGTTAACAAAACCATAACAATATTTCCAACAGCATCTTACAGACAAATTCCAAACTTGCAGCTAAGCATTTCTGATAATTACTACTACTAACATTCCAGCCAACCCAAATTTACCGCAATATTTTAATCAGAACAAAAGTTATTAATAAAACAACGAAAACGATGTAATTCTCTGATAAACCAATCGATTGCTGTAGTTTGTTCTCGAAAATGAAGACAAACGCCGTCGTGCCCGTCGGAAAATCGTCGAGGAGAAGCTCATGCTGAAGGAGCGGGCCCGCATGCTCAACGACGCTCTCGCCGAGCAGGCCGCCCTCGTCGACGTCAAGTTGAAGCTCGACCAGAAGACGCGCGAGTTCCGTATCTACGAAGATTTCCTCAACCAGGTCGTCTTCAGCGACTTGCTACACTACAAGAACATCAACGACGTGATCAACAGGTACATGATACTGATGGAGACGAAGGACCAGGTCTCCGAGAAGCGCGCCAAGGACATGGACGAGCTGGACCAGGCCAAAATGAAATACGTGAGTGTCGCCTAGTGAGTATCGCACATCTTGTGTGAGATAAATCTGGCGTTTTCGGCGTGCTCCAGAGCCAATTCCTCGACGAGAAGGACCTTGCCGTGATGATGCTCAACTCCCAGCTCGTGGAGCTGATCGTGCGGCACGATCGGGCGCGCAGTCGCGCCTTGCAATGGGAGTCGATCGTCACCGAGATCAAGGACATCATTGAGCAGAAGCACATGGAGCTCATCGGCGTGAAGGTCTCCATGTGGAACATGTACAAGCAGATGTGCGGCCGGCAGGGCGAGGGCTGCAACCTGGCCAAAGACAACTTCGAGGGGCAGCTGATGCACATCAAGAAAACGCTGTTCGAGCTGAAGAAAGTGCGCCAAGTGGTGGAAAAGGTGCTCGCCGGGAAGAACTACGTCGGCGCGCAGAAGAAGAAGAAGCACAAGAAGCCGCCGAAGCACATCACCATTCAGGAGGAGGACAGCGCCGCGAGGAATCGCTCGAGCAGACCGAGCCATAACAGCAAGCCGAGCACCGTCATGGAGTCGGCAAGGAAGTTGTCGGACGGGTCGAGGAAGTCCGGCTTGAGGGACTCGAAGGACACGACTGCGAGCGCCTTCGTCGGCGAGGAGCCTACGCAGAGTGTTACTGTGCACGTCTCGAATCTCACGTCCGCGACGGAAATGGGGAAGTAAGAGGTTTTGGAGGATTATAAAAAAGATTAATTAGTCAGCTAGTAGTTGTTGATTTATTGCTCATTGCTCTGACGGGAATTAATTTTGGCCTGGATTTATTAATTATTTTATGAGATTATTAGCTGCAATTTTAATGTCAATTTTTATATTTTCGGAAAGTAAGCTGAATATTTAGAATTTGTCGATTGGGTGAACTGTTACTAACAAAACAAAATTTGGAAATCCAAATGTTTAGTGGAAATAAATAAAGTTTCAGTGACTTAATTTCTAACGTGCTCCATATAATTTAATATTTATCGAATAGGTTGAGATTATTTTTTTGGGATTGATAATCTTTTAATCAAGATGGCCGAAATTGCATTTCTTCGGTTATAACAACTCAATTTAAAACATTTTGCTTGAGAATTTTGGAAACAATCACAAACGTTCAGCCGATATTGACAACATTTAAAAATTTATTCACTTTGGCCACAATTTAGCACGTATTCATCGGAAATGTTTTTTGTTTTTAATGCTCTATGAAAGTTATACTTTATATCTGTCTGTTTATGGCAACTACTAGATCAACTTGATCAACGCAATTTTTGAGACAAAGTGGCCGAAATTGCGTTCTAGGATTTTTATTTTTATTTCAGCTGATTTAGAGGCCACATATCATAATTTAAAAGTAAATAATCTTATTGTTAGTCGAACGTTTTTATGAACATATATAAAGTACTTTGCCAATACCCACTCTTGTTATTTTGTTTAAAACGTTAATAGAAATAGAACCAAGCACATGTGGCATAATGTGGTAAGTCAGTGTCTTATCCCCTAAGTTATTAGCAATACAAACTATTAATTGCAATTTTTTACAACCAAAATCTTGTAGATTATATATCACCTGTATTAGATAATTGAATGAGTATGCAAAAACTAGCAATATTTGTTAAATATTTCACTTTTATCATTGCGTTCGGTGTTTTCTCAACAAATACAAATATAATTAATAATACTACAAATCAAAATTTATGTTAACATAAATTTTTTGATTTTTCTAATGTTAGTATAATAGTTATTAATTGTTTGAGAACTTACAACTATTTACAACTAAATTGATGTTCAACGTCATGTTTAATCACTATTTCATACACATGATAGTAAAGCGTTTTACTTTTTACTATTTACTGTTTAAAAGATAATTTTAGAAATTTAAGCGAGCAAGATTCGATAAACATTACAGAAGATATGACCAACATTAGAAAACATTGCACAACATTACACCACTTTTACGCATTTTACTATTTCTTGTAAAAAATTGATTAAACTGTGCAAACCCTAATAAATTCAATTATTACCATCTTATTTTAAATATGTTCTCAATACAACAAAAAAAATTGTTGAATTTACGGAAACTTATTGCGACACTCGGTGCGTAACCAGAAACTCCCTAGATGGCAACTGTCCAAAGTGAATAATATGTGCTAGTGTGTGCTAGTGTGTGAATAGAGGTCACAGCTGTCAAACGTTCGAGGTCATAAAGTGGAAATCAACATGGGCGTTGACGGAGCCCAAAATAAAAACAAACGCCCGAGGACGCAATTAAATGAATAAAAGGGAATTAAAAATGTGAGGCGCGCGCAGAACGTACGTTGCCCAGTAGCCAGTAGCTTTCTTGCATCTCATCGTTACCATTCACACGCTCAACTTAACAACAACTTAACAACTAAACAACTTAACCTATGTAACTAAAGGTGACAATTGAATTGCGTTAAATCACCCTAATATCAATCATCGAAACGTCTAATACGGCGACTAATTGTGTTTTCTTTTAGGGTGTAGACATGCCTTCTTTGAGGAAACGCGTTTCAAGTTATTTGCGTCAGCTGAGCTTCCACAATGAGCCTCAAGACAAACACATTAACTTCATTGAGAACACATTCATCATCAAATATTTGCAAGGGTGAGTCTCTTAATCTCTCCACATTTATAATGAAATATAATTATTATTACTAAGGGTAAATACCTTTTATAGTTGTTTACATCAATGTAGTTTATTTTTGCTTATAATTTCATAGATTATTATGCTATTTAAAATGTTTGTCTTTGTTTAGATATTTTTTAGTGATTATAAATATACTTGGTTTTTGTGAATGTTAATGTTTTAAGTTCACTTAACATGGATTTTTCTGACATTATTTTTCAATTTGTTTATAGTGAAATAGTGGTTAAAGACGGTCCAAAAGTATACAATGGTAAGGTACCGACTGATTTACCTTCTTATGAACTGGCAGCATATAAAACAGGCTCGGAAACTATAATTGGTTGCTTTTCGGGACCTGACGGTGGCCTGACTGCTGTGAGACGCAAGGAGAAGCATCTGTCACTTGGGGAAAATGACATTGATTTCATTGATACTCAAGATGAACTAACGGGTTTGTACATTATACAGTGTCAACTTATCACTAACATGTTTTTATAGTTTGTTTTTAACATTACATTGGTTATCTCAAAAATAATATTTTGTACATAGTTATATTATTGGGATTTACAAGTGAAGAATTAGTTTAAATTATGATCAAATTAGAATTAACAAGGAAATTAAATCAATTGCAAATTTTGTAGTTTTACAAGCAAAATTCTAGAAGTGAGAAATTAACCAATTAAATTAAATATTCTTTTATTCAAGTGAAATTCTCAATTTTTTAAATATTTTAATTTATTTTTTTGGAGTCTGTAGCTTTATCGACGTAAATTTCTAAAACCAAAAGTCTCTAGGTGTTATACATTCTTCTTGATCCAATGTAATTCTATGTTCTTGTAAACGATTAATGACCAAATGAATCCCACTAAAACTCGACTCTATCCCTTTAAGTATCTTTGAAAGTAACCAAATCTATTGCATTAAGTGGGTTCTTTACTATCGCTCGCTCTTCTTTATCGCTCGTCAATGTCTGTTTATAGAGGTGGAGGTAATAACACAAGCCCCGCCCACGCCGAAGGAAGCGCCCACACGCCATCTCGACAACTCTACGATGGTGATCAAGATGGCCGGGCAGGAGTACTTCGTCACGAACCGACGCAAGTCGCACAGTAAGTCGCACTCGCTGGGCAGCCTCAAAGACTTCGACGTCGAGGTCGACAGGACGAAGCGTCTGCTGCGCGCGAGCAACAACAACCACGACTGTGTGTCGGACAAGAACAACGCACCGAACCCGCCCTGTGATAATAATTCGAATAACGTGGCGCCGATCGTCGACGACGACGAAGACCGCAATTCTAGTTCCAGCCGGCCGAGCGGCGACGAGTCCAAGGCGGGCGAGGTGTGCCGCGGGGCGTTGCATCGCAAGCTCACCGAGCGGCAGGGCAGTCAGGGGAACGCGCTGACGAAGTCGCAAAGCGAGGGCAATCCCTTTCGGCATGGCGCGCGCATGCGCGAGGGAAGGGTGCGACAGCTGGCGGAGCGACCCGGCAGTTAGTAGCTTTGTTGACAGCAATTAGTGCATCCCAAACGTAATTCGATTTTGGTAGAACGTTTATTTTCTCCCTATAGTTTGTGTGTGTGGTGTCTTGTATGTCGGCATCACCTCTTTGCTTTACTTTGTAGACCAGAACCGTTTTAACGTTCCTCCTCTTGTCTCGTGTAAACGGCGTGTGCTTCTGAGTTTGGGACGAAAACGTGTATACCAGGGTCGGTTTTGCAGGTGCCAGCGTGACGGCTAGTCATTCCATACAAAGCGGACAGCGTTTTGACCCAAAGCTACCTCCCGAGTGGAATAAAAAATCTGAGTTTGTCTACGGCATCTCCGACTCGCTATACGACAAAAACCTCAGTACCAAAGTCAGGAACGGCAATCCCATCGCCGATTGTTTCGGCATAATCACGCGGAACGATTCGGCGATACTCGCAGTCGCCGATGGGGTGAATTGGGGTAGGTGCCAACAATCATCCTAAAAACAGTCTAGTCTAAGGTTTTAATAAAAC
This sequence comes from Ecitophya simulans, assembly GCA_027574965.2. Lineage (NCBI taxonomy): Eukaryota > Metazoa > Arthropoda > Insecta > Coleoptera > Staphylinidae > Ecitophya > Ecitophya simulans. Next base: position 12,467 of record JAODGE020002346.1, read on the forward strand.
TTAACAAAAAATAAATTGTAACTCAGGTGAAAAGGCGGCGATAGCTGCGAAATCCGCCGTCCACGGGTGCCTCCACTACCTGAACAAGACCATCTTCCTGGACACGCGCCCCTTCGAAAACCTCATCAATAAATGTGGCGGCGGCGGCGAGTCCAAGGAGACGCCCATACACGAATTCCGCACGTCGAATTCCAAAGATATCTTCGTTTGCCTCCTGCGCGCCTTCAACTGCGCGCACGACTTGATCTTGGAGAACAACGGGATGCTGACCACGCTGACCGTCGCTGTCGTCCTGCCCCTGAAGGACCTGCGGAAACACGGCGCATCGCACGTGGCGTGCGTGTGCAACGTGGGCGACAGTCTCGCCTATGTGTATTCGCAAAGTCATGGCATCAGAGAGCTCACGAAAGGTGAGGGTGGTTTATTTGCCCCAATGGGAAACATTGTGACGTCTCGTTATGTTTCCAGGGTCGCACGATATTACGTCGAATCGCGACATGCGCGACGCGCTCGGAGCACTCGGTCCGGTCGATGGCATCAAGCCGGAGCTGAGCAATTTGACTCTCAGCGCGACGACGCTTCAGACTGGCGACATTGTCATGGTGGCTTCCGATGGGCTCACGGATAACTTCGATCCGACGGTGTGCAAGTTCGCGGTGAATTCGGAGGTCGCGGCGAAGCGCAAGCCGACCGGCGGCGTTACGGCGCCGCCGCAGAAACCGCCGCGGAAAAATAGCAAAAGACAGGGTCAAGGTCAAGGCACACTTCGGCCCAACTCTCCGCTGGGTGCTTCTAACACCGGCACGCTTCCTACTCCCGGTATCACCACTGCCGCTTCCTCATCTTTCTCCTCCACGTCACCGAAATGCCCGTCCAATACGGCCAAACCCAAAGACCAAGGCCAGAAGGAAGCATCCAATCCGCTGGTTGCGCAGTTCCTGAAAGATAATCCCGTACAGAAATCTTCCTCGTCCAGCAACGCCGGCGTGCCACCTTCGAAGAACCAGAGCCATTCCACGCCCGCCCAGAAGGGCTTTGCGTTATTGCGATCGAAAACCGCGCTAGACTTTCGCACGTCGAGCCACAAAGCGATTCCGCGCAACCCCGACGGACTGCCCTACATCACGCCGGTGCAGAAGTACGAGATCACCTTGCTGATGATTGAGGACATTCTCAAGAAGGGCATCTCCGGCAAGGAGCACTGCACCGTCACGGCGAAGAAGCTCTGCGAGAATCTCGTCGGTTTCACGCTGAGCATCACGAACGCGAAGCGACGCACGCTGGAGGACAACGACCTGTACTTCAACAATCAAAACGGCGTGCTGGTCGAAGCGTCCAATCAGGAGAAAAAGATGCGAAGGAAACGCGCTCTCGAGCGGGTGCAGAATTTGCCCGGCAAGCTAGACCATGTCACGATCGCTGCGTGCAATGTCGGCAATCGATGTTATTCCAACGTTTAGGTACTTGGGGACGACGCGCGCCACCCCGGCGTTTGGAAACGAATTACATCACCTTTGTATTCTTTGTAACGATTTACACGACAACAAGATGATTTTTGGCCGGGAGGCGGACGAGACGTCGAAGCGAGTGTTACGAGCGAATTTGTGAGACATTTATGTAGTTTAAGCTCCGGCCTGCCACCTACGGATGCAACGTCTACATTTTGTATGCGAAAAGAGCTTTAAATATTTAAGTAGATTGTAAGACGAATTTGCTGCAAGAGATTAATAGGAGTATCTTTGTCTATTTGATGAATATTTATTGTTTTCACGATCAATTGCATTTTGCCGCACTAAAACGACCGTCTCAACGTGACGAAACGTGCGAATATGCCGACTCAACTGTATGGTTAATTTATGTGTTGTTTTGTGTCAAGTCCGTTAGAGTTTGTAAAAGTTACGTTTAGCAGGATTGCTATAATGTTTCCGAGTGCCAATTTCGTTCGTATTCCAAATTTGATTAGTACAAAACTGTTTTTACGTTTTCCCTATGGAATATTTATTCTAATTTTTCTTAATCGATTGTTATAGTATTATATTTGTGGCGTTTGTAATCATACATCAATCTTTGTCCGTTTGTCTTCATCAACGTTCAGTGTTTTATTGTGTTCTGTGGTTGTTGAAAGCTCGAATGCTGTGGAAAGTGATTGGAAATTATGAAGATACGAAATGAATAAACAACTAACGCTTCGATAATTTTCAAAACCGTTGTAATTGTTGAATTTACTGCCGAACGCGACGACACGGCGTTCTGAGCGCATTAATTAATCTCGATACTTATTGAATTATGATTTATTTACCGTTTCATACTAGTGACAATGGTTTTGTTTGGTTTGGGTGACGCTTTCAACGGTTTTCCATGGTCCAGTTTTTAAGATATGGTTGGGTAGTAAGTCATGAGCGTCTTATCGTTCACATTTTTTGTTATTTTATAATAGACTTGAGAAGATTCGGAGAAGGTGCCAACTTAGGAATTCCACTTTATTATTGAACGAATGCTGACAATTGGAGACGAAAGGAGGGAAAAGGAGCAAGTAGATAAATGTTTTGACTGCTAGCTTCATGGTGACTTCAGCAGGGATTTGGGTACAATAATGAATAGCAGTTGTAAAGCAATTTTAATTCAGTTTACTTTCAGATTCTCACAGAAATCACCTCATTCATTGTCAGACACTTATCTTTTCTTTGAGCAGCAGACACTCGGTTCAGTCTCGCCGCGTCATAATATTATGATCGCCGGATGATTTTATTAATTGGCGGACGCGTGTAAAGCGGACAGTTACAAATTGCTCGGGGCGATAAGCTGTCTGCTAATGGCGCCTGGTGTAAAACGTAAATTCATGTGAAGTTTGTTTTCATTCACATGCATCGGTGTCCTGAATACGAAATCCAGATTAATTCGGAATTGGTTCATTGAAAATTATAAAAAAATTCTTTATAGATTAATAATATCTAAGTAACTTGTTTTACGGTTAAGAGGAGGATTTGCTATTAGGTTGAGTCATAAGTCATGATCATCCTATTGTCCACTTTTTTATCATTCTGAATAGAAATGAAATTGTGTTGGGTAAAGTAATAAGTAATGATCGATTTTTTGAATTAAAAGTTTGGCTGTTTTTAATTAAACAGAACAAAAATTTATTCAATTATGTATTCTCCACTATTGCTAACGATTTTCCGCTACCGTTCGACCAGTTTGTCGATGCCCTTTTGCCAGAAATCAGCTGGCCTAGATTCGAAGAACTTAAGAGGACAATTTTGAAGGCCTTCTCATTTTTGAAGGTTACAAATGTGCCAAATGTAGATGCCAGGATTATAGAGAAGAAAATTCGTTTTAAATGGTATAATACATTTTTTCAAATATTATGCAAATTGTGTTGTAACGGGTATAAAACCTCATTTCTTATTAATCGAACCAAACTTTTCTAGTAAATAAATTAGACTCTAAAGTATTTACAATACAACTAGAGGATCAATCGTTTTCATAAAACTTTTTGGAAAATTATGAGCTTGTTACCCAATTTAGGAGTAAATTCAAATTATTGCATACTATTTTAAAGTTCAGTTGAATGAAACTTAAAAAACAATTAAGAAAATTGATTACAGGAATTTGTAATTTTAAGTAATTTAAATTTTTTTTAAAATTATTTATTTTAATATGAGTAACTTATTTTCTACTGCTTTTATTTGAGGACGACAAAATCAGAAGTTTGTCAATTGTAAAACAATTTTGAAAATGTTACATTTTCTTCTATTCTATTTATTTGTTTAAATATGACTTTTTTACTGCAAAAAATTTTAACAACTAATAGTTACTGAATATATCAACTGGATGGCGCTTATATAACAAAATCATTATCTCATAGTTACTAAACGATCGTAAAAATTCTGTTACTCGAGCATCTAAACTTTGATTGCGACATTCGAGTGAAAATTGTCACTTGGCAACTGCGCCGACTGCAATTAACCATAATTTGTCCCAATCTAGTAACAATTTAATTAATTGCTTCAGCATGCAATCTCGGGAGCTCTTGCCCCAGCAATGTATATACATAATTTTGACACATGATATATAAATAATTAGATACAGTGAAGCGCACGGTCTGAGGCGGTGTTTATCCATGCTTTATTTTATTTTTTTTACACAACTTATTGATGTGCGACATTTTCGATTACTGTAATCAAGACTGGCTGGAGCCGCGCACGCAATTTAATGAGCATAATTTCATAATGTGCACGCAATGTATGTGTTAATGGTCGGTGAAGTCAAGTGCTAAGAAGTGTGAGTGACGTGAGTTGATTAATTTTGTTTAGACTCCGTCGCAGCGACGATAAGCTCAATATAGCGAATTATTTATTTGCGCTTAATTATCGACGTTTAGTCTTCGATACTTGATTTTTTAATTCTTTTTTATTTATTTGTTGAAGCGTAATGATAATTAGTTGAACAGCAGGAGTGTTGATGTGGTCCATCGCGCATGCACATAACACGTGCCTTTGCATTTTATCTCGTGTCATATTTTCCGTTATAACATGAAGAGAGTTTTTCTTGGAGTAAACGACAAATTAGACTGTCCGACATAAAAAATTTGTTGTCAAAATTTTAATGTTTCTTGTGTATTGTTGTTTTGCTGATTACGAATCCGCTAATCAACATTGTATTATATATTAGAATTTTCTACAAGTCAGTGTTACAGTTTGTCATTTTTGGCATCGATTTTCGCTTAAAGTGTTTGACAAAATTATATTTCAAAGACACAATTAAATAGAGCATTTTGCGACGAAGACTTTAAAGAAAATAGAAATAATATCTGCAAAAGAAACTCCGCCCAATTAATGAAAGCAATAAGTTGCGCACGAGCAGGTTTTTATCACTTGCTCTAACCGCACCGAACTACAATGCACTACAATGTTCCTTCTTCAAAGTTTTCCGTCTTACTTTGCACTACCTACTAAGCGCTGCGCATGCGCTCTGCGGTCAGGCAGCATTGGAGCCAGTACCCAAGCCATTTGCGTCACTTTCAGAACACGCGCTACAAATTGCCAAAACCGCTCTACTTTATGTTCCATACATACGAATTACTTAATAACGTCATTAAATTATCCAAACAAGAATTTTATATTTTTACTATCGCTTGCTGCGTATAGAATTACGTTTTAAAAGCTTTAACGTAGATTTTTAGCTAATCTAAATTTACATGTTTATTGTCTTGAAACATTAACGCCAACTTATACTATATTATTTAATTTTAATAGTTTCAGAAAATTTTTAAGTAATTTTTTTATTAATTTTAATCTTCAAACATGTTTATTGCGTATTATTGGATTGCTTAATAAGTAATGAGAGTGTAAAGTGTTTTATTCAAAATTTGAACGAGTATTATACTATAAGGAAGCAAATTATTTCCTTTGCAACTCTGTCGTTTTTATTTGATAAAATTTGCAACATTCAACAATCAACTGCTTCGAATCTAGACTAACTGATTTCTATAAAAGTGGCTCAAAATAACTTTTCAAACAGTGGTGATGGTTAGCAATAGTGGAGAATACATTATTGAATAAATCTTTGTTATATTTAATGAGGAGCAGT
>JAODGE020002374.1:0-15871 GCA_027574965.2 Ecitophya simulans
CGCGTTCGGCGCGCCGCCATTTCATTTGCAATCTGCGATTCGTCGGCATTTTCCAACCGGACCGCTATCAACGCTCGCTGCACTCGCTCGCAATTCAATTCGAAATTCATCTCCATTCATGTCCATTCAGTCCATTCCGACCGCATGCTGAATAGAAGTATTAAATTTCGTCGTTTCGATTCGAAATTTAATTAAAGCCGAAATTGGTTACGCGCCGCCCGAAAAGTTGGCGCGAGAAGATGTCCCGTTATCGGGACGTCGCGATCGCGCTCATTAAACGTTTGAACCGCGCGCCGCGTCCGTAAACGTGAACGCCAAGTGGAAAGGCTTTACACTTCAAGCTTCAAGCTTTCGGCGCTCGACTGATAAGCCGATAATAGGCAACCCAACGCGCGTCGACGCGGGTTGCTCGTTCGGCTCGGCGTTCGGCGTGGGGATTGCAAAGTTGAAATTGGTTTGGTCGGCTGGCGAAGATGCGCCGAACGGCGCGAGATTACGTCTTTTCAGCCTCCCGCACTGTGACTGCGCGCGCGGGCTGGGGGCGGACGGCAGCGCGAGATTAGCGCCAGTCGCGGAACTGTCGAAGTGGAACGCGCGTCGGCGCCGCCCCCCGCGAGCCGCCCCCGCGAGCCGCCCCGCCGACGTTCTGGCTGGCGTCTGGTCGCGGCCCGATAGAAGTCTCCAGAGAGGCGCATTGTGCGCGCCTAAATCGCTCATTAAAACTGCCGAGCGCCACCCTCGTTCAATTAGAATATATCTGCGCGGAGCGTTCAATTCATTTTTTATTTTTTATTTTTGGGTTTGTCCTGCTTTGCAAACTATATTCATCATAATTTTTCTGCCAACTGCTTAAATGCTTATTGAGCAATATTTCTTCCAGAAAACTAAGACTTTCGATTTTTTTGGATGAATGATGAATTAATTGAAATTAATTAGCAAAGTTTACGTAGATCGTTGCGTATCGTACATGCAAGACGTATGTGTGAGAATTGCAGTAGGATAAATTTTTAAAAATGTCATCAGTAACCAGCTAGTGAGATTCTTCGGTAATCAATTTCATCCGAACGGCAATGTAAAATTACGGATTTAGAGCACCGTCAGTTTATTGATGCTCAAGAATAGACTCCTAAAAATATTATATTATTTTATATTAGAAGCACTAACAGACTATTTTTGTTTGCGGTTTATTGCGGGAAATATTTCTGGTGACTGAACGAATACGGTTCTAAGTTGTATTAGGGCTCAAAAAGAAAGAAATAAGGAAGTTATTATTAATTTGGTCTACAAATTCGATTCACTTCAACATAAGGACATCTATGGTAATTAAATGTAAATAACAAATTGGAATGCTCAGCAGAAACTGTGATCACAAAAAAACAGATTTTGCTCTTCTAATGTCAGTTGTTGCCAGCGGATGGCGCTATGGATGCACTTTTAAAATAAATCCTCCGCGCGCCGAACAAAACCCGATCGAACCCGAACAGTTATTTTGGTTTCGAGGTTAACAACAAATCATTAAGAACTTACAACTTTGTTTTCCGCCGTTATCAGTAATGTAGCTTATCAGAATTAGTGGGAAATTGGAGTGTCTCATCGCCAGCCAGTCGCAATGTTTCCCAGATCATTGGAACCCAGTCGGACGCGCGGACTTGCTTGAAACGTGCGACAACAAATCAACTAAATGGTTGGCGTAAAGAGAATTTTCAATTCGAACATGACCGAAGAACTTTCCGGCGTCACCGTGGTGATAATCATCGGCTTGGGTGCGTTGCTGTTCGTCCTGCTGTTCATATTCGCCAAGCGGCAGATCATGCGATTCGCGCTGCGGAACCGACGCGGTCCGCACATACCAATCGGGCACAATGCAAAAAAGATTCTGAAACGCGAGATTGAGCGACGTATAGAGTTGATTCCGCGCATTTTAACCGAGCCGCAACTGATGGACGAAGATCCGCGCTTTATCGTCGCGCCCGGACAACAAATCCCTGTGCACTACTATAGATTCAAAGCAGTCGACATGGTCAAGTTGCTAGGTATCTGAACGAGCTCCAAACAATCTGACAGACACTAATGATAAGAATGTTTTGTTATAGAGAAAGAAATCAGGCAGCAGGATCCATGCTTAACACGGCATCCCAATGAGAATCTGCGTGCATACTTGTTGACAACTCTGGCAGCAACACTGAATGGTAGCGGCCAGAGACTAATACATCAATACTGTGATTTATATGAGCATGCCAGGCATGATCCCAGCTATTTCGGCGAAGAAGAATACAGAGCATATCACCGCCTTCACATGAAATTAATGGACGCGTGAGTGTTGTGATAACAAAACGATTTAATTGAAAATCACGTGCAAATTCAAACGCTAGGGCGAAGCTGCTCAAGTCGACAAACAACAGTCGCCGGACGTCGCCGAACAGAACGCCGCAGAAGCAGCGACTGAATCCGGAGAAGAATCGCAATCTGCTGGATCCGTCGCGCTTGAAACCACTGCCAGGCCTGCTGATCGTCAACAACGACGAGATACTGTGCGTAACCGAGCGCAACGAGCGCGCGTCGAATCTGATCTTGCCACTTGCCGATAACGAAACGTCGGTCTAAGGAACTTCGAACAAACAAAAGAAAAAAATAAACGGCGTCGCTCAATTATTTATTTCGTCAACACCGGCTACCGCGGACGGCCGAGCGATCGCTCTAGAGATTTACCTCCACGTACTTCATCCAGGCCAACCGTTCGTTGAAGCTCTCGTGCGAGCGCAACATCAGTAGGGCATGCTTGAACCTCTGGGACATTTGCTCGCTCAGCACGTTGCGTTTGTAGGATTTGTTCGTCGTGAAGTCGTACATGCTCTCTAAGATCTGAAGATGTAAGCGTTTGTAATAAGTTAAGGGACGAAGGAACGATTAGGTAGGCAACAAATCAATAAATTATACAACATAAACTAGTAATCAATAACACTGTCCCGTAAAAAAAAACATTTTAGATGTTTGTTTCGATGTTTTCTACTGATTCTCATGAAGTTTGACGTGATGAGTCTAGTAAATTTTAACAAATCGAGGGCAAAGCTCGAATTTTGGCTATGTTTTGGCAACGATTTCCGCACAACTAAATGTTTCTCGCAGGACAGTGTAATCGACCGGCATCAGTGAGCTTACCTGACAGGCGTGCGGAGCGAATGCTGGCATTTGCAACAATCTGTTCAGGGCATAAGGAAACGAAACGCTGAAGTCGTCCAGGGACGACATGATGCTGGTGAAAATGTGATAACCCGACGAGACTACAACGGCAATTATGAACACCGACGTGGCGAATATGACGTTCCGCATGTCCTTGCGCTCCGCCAGTTCGATGTTGATTTTGCTCGCGAGTTCCGTCAGCCAGGCAGGAAGCGTCGGATGGTTGCTATGCCGCACGAACACCGGCGCCAGTCGCACGTACATTTTCTCGAATTGGCTAGAAACAAGCGACCGTAATTATTCGCAATCGAACTTAGCAAAATGCCACGCTCTCTTACAATGCAGGTTGAACGCACGTCTTCAAAATGCGGCAGTCGATGACGCCGTCAAGATTGACGAAGGGCTTCTTGTCGTCGGCCTCTGCGGTGGCGCAATGTATGGCCAGACAGCGCAACATGATCTGATCATTGACGGTCTCGAACTGCACGGGCGAATAATCGTTCAGATGCGCTTTAGCCACGCAGCCGATAATTGGCAGAAGCTTTTCGGCCATGTCGGATTCGAGCTGCAGGGAGTCGTAAAGGGCGAGCAGGACTTCGGCCGCCGCCGCCTTGTTGGACTCGGAGGCGGTGGGCGACTTCAACATCGCTCCGATGCTGGTCGCGATCAAATCCACCTCTTTGGTGGAGTCGCTCATTAGCAGGACGGCCAATTTCAGCGTTTTCTTGAAGAACGGCTTCATGATGATCGGCTGGATGGTGTTGAACAGCTGGTCGAGATTGTTGTAGATGAAAATCGCATCTTCGCCGAGCGTGTTCTTCTCCGTGAGCAGCTTGACGAAGTTCTCGACGAAGCGCCGCGCGCTCCCCGACACGCTCGACTGCCTGGCAGCGATCGCGACGACGTACTCGCGAAAGTCCGCGTGCGCGCTCAGCTCGCCCAAGAAGGTCCAGTCCATCGGCGGGAACGGGCGCACGTAGCGCGTGGCCAGTATGCGGAGACATTCTCGATAGACGTCTCGGTCGACGCCGGATATGCGCGACGAGTTCTTCTTCACGTACTTCGCCACGGCGGCGAGGACGTTGTCCCTCGTCAGCGTCATGTGGACCGGCTCCTGCTGGCCGTCGGTGACTTCGTAGTTGGCGCGCTTGTAGGTCTGCATGTCGACGTGGATGAAGCAGATCAACATGTCTGCGGCGGGCTTCAGGCCCGCCCGCGGCCCGTACTGCAGCAGGTTCAGCCAGCACGCGCCGGCCAGACTGCCCAGGATGGAATTGTCGTTCGTGATGTGCATGTAGATGCTGGGAAAGCCGACGGCGATCTGCTCCAGCGTGAAATTGCTGAGCGCCGCGTACGCCGCCTCGAGGACGACCGGCGACGGATCGACGCACGTGTACGCGAACAGCTTCTTGACGACCTCCTCGCACTTCTGGTCGGTGACGTCCGCCATGTGCGCCACCTCGCCCATGATCCCGCAGATGCCCACGACGACGCGATCGCTGCCGTTGTCGGCGAACCGTTGCTCCAGGCTTTGCAGCGTCGTGTACGGGTCGAAGCCGTGACACAAGTATTTCAAACTCTCGAAGGAGAACGCGATGACCAGATTGTTGTCCATCGTCTTCATCAGCGCGCGCGAGACGAAGCTGGCGAGTTCCTTGCGGTAGATTTCGAGACCGTGCGTCGTTATGCCGCGACACATCTCGCGCACGACGAACGCCTTGCTGATCGCCAGCTCCGCGTCCGGCTCGGCGACCTCGCGCGACAGCAACTCCTCGAGGTACGGGAAGCAAATCTTGTTGATGAAGACCAGATCGGCCATGAGCGAAATGGCGAACGCGAGCATTTGCGCCGAGGTGGCGCTGATCGCCTTGATCGTCATCACGACAGTCGAGATGTTCTCCTTCAGCACGCCCATCTGCGGAAGACACCGCAGCAGCTTCAGGTGCAACTCCGGCTGGATGACGCTGGAAATCTTATGCAGCAACACGGGCAGCAATCTGTTCGTGAAGCGCGGCTGCACCTTGCACGCTCGCATGCACAATCGCAGCATCCGCAGAGTCACGTCGGTCTCGTTGTCGTCGTTGAAATTGCCCAGGACCAACGGGAAGATCATCTCGAGGATCTGCGGCGAGGCTGCCTCCAATCCGTCGATGAATTCCGAAGTGAATTCGTGGGTCAACACGTAAGTGTAGACATATTGTTTTTCGTCCAGGTACAAAAAGTCGGAGGCCTCGACGTCGTTGTGTTGTTCGAATTGTCGGATCAAAACTTCGTCGATCATGCTGTTCACCGACAATGATTGTTTTAGTGTTGGCGTCGATGCGAACAACATTTTCCAGCAGAAGAGGGAACTTTTCAGTGTGTTTGTTACAAGCGTGGTGTATTTCTGACTTGCCAACATAATCATTACTAAAAATTGAATTATTAGTAATATTTACTTACTGGATTTTAAATTATATGTGGTTTAAGGTGGATTCCAAGTTTTTTATATATAATTTTTCAAGCAGCTCAACTAGTGTTATTAATGTTACTCATAACTTCTTGAGTTGACCACAATCAAAACTTTTCATAAATTATTTAGAAGAACCATTTTGTTTCAATACTTTTTACTGTAAATTTAAAATTGAAAACTTATGATTAGTTTGTTAACTACAACTCTTTCCCTCAAGATTGAGCTCTGGCATTTTGTTGTTGAACCACCCCACTCAGAGTCCTAAACTATTTTCATTGTTTGTTATTGATGAGCAAACGCGGTGTCACGGTGTCTCCTTTGACCTCTGAAATCCAACCCTAATGCCTCATACTACTTGCACTTACAACATTCACACAAAGTATCCATCACAGCAACAGGTGCCAGATGTAGGCAATCCGAAAGCATTACCAGCTCTAACGAGTAATCCCTGTCTGAATGACGCGTTAAATATTTATGCAGAGCCCAAATCGCTTCGGTCGCATCCCGGTCATTTTGCATCAAAATATAAATCGCGGAAATGACGTATGTTAACAACTCTGGTGTGTTGTTTAGCATCACTTTTAGATATCTCAGAGATCTTGAAATATGTGGCAGACTTAAAATCTGAAAATATAAGCAGCTGAAGTCCTGACAGCATAAAACGATGACATTGGCATAAACCAAACACTTACAATAATTTTCTGTTTAAAAACATTATCTAAATAATGATTATAAATAGATAACAATTCCAATTGTAAAACTTGCTCCAACTTCTGTTCATAATCATACAACACAAACAGCGCAAATGGCTGCAGTTTGTGCAAAACTTTATTCCTACAAAACACATGATAATGATGCAGAAATGATTAGTTAAATACATGAAACTTACTTTGATTCAGTTCTAAACTTTTCCTCAATTTTTGCCACAATGTGAGGCCAACAACTTTGATTCTTCTTCAGCACTGTGATCAGTGGATGTTGATTCCTCATGATGTCATAATTCGTAAATAGATCAGGCGAGAATAAAGCATAAAAGATGAGATCAATTATGCCGGACATATTTCTGTAACAAAATGACTTAGACAAATTGCTTTCAACTGTGAATACACCTGACCTACTCGACGTTTGCCACACCACTCATAACATCCTTAATCACTGTATTTAAAGGTACGATTTCGTCCGAACTTTCGGTCAAATTTATTAAACCCACCGCGGCGCTGGATGCAACCGAATTCTTTGGACTTACACATTGTTCTCGGAGATACTTGTAGTGCTTGTTGAATTCATACACATTTGTTGACTTGTGGAGGACTTTGATCTTCGATACTAGGTTGGAGATGCCGTTGAGAGTTAAAATTGAACAGTTTTGCGAGAATTTGTAATTAAATTCTTCCATTTCGATTATCTTAAAAGCTTGATCACACAGAATTTTGAAACGTCCGAACTGGAAACAAGAAATTTAGGTTATAAAATTGCCGTTTTGAAAGTTTCTCATTGTCGGTATCATACTGTCATTGTTTAGTTTAATTTAAACTTACTGATAACTAATAACTAATTGGAGTAAATTTGTTTAATGTTTACTTTTATAAAAAAGTGTTTCTTTAAAACAATGTGTATTATGTACACGAAACACTACCGAAAATGCTACCGTACATGTAGATAGCACCCCAATAAGTCAATTATTGTTATAAACGATTATATTCAGACAAATCAGTATCCAATCAATATTTTTTATACATTATCAAATAATTAACAAATACGTACTTATCTTTGAATTTCTATGCCAATATTACTGCAGATACACCATATTTAAATAAACATGCGATGTGTATATTTGGCAACCTATATTTTATCTAGACCTGTTGTAGAATACCTAAATGAAACAGCAACGCATAGAATTGATCATAGCAATCGAAGGATTCTTATCACCAGTGAGCGCTGTTTCATGCACTCGCAGCACTCGCAGTTTCCCTTCCATACGATATTTAATTTTCCAAGGTCACCCACCCGCTGCGATTTTACAACAATGAGTTCCAATCGCCTGAACTATGCCAACCTAATCATCGAGTAAACTTGACACTCACTCCTCATTAGTTTTTAACTTACGTGTACCACAGTGCCTCATTAAACTTTAAACATACCAAAGTCCTAAATTGAAATGGGTCTCTCCCGGCAGGAAGTGAACCTTCGCAGGATATTAGCAAAATGCGAATTAATGCTGAAAAGCAATCAGCATGACGAAAGAGTACCCAAATATGTGCACACATTGGAGGAAATGCTAAGGGAAATAATAAAATCGCCTCTGAAGCCCCTAGAAGAGAACCTAAATCATTACAAGAAAAAAATTTACAATATCAAAGTAACGCTAGGTGTTGATGAAGAAAGTGACAAAGAATTCCTGCTGAATGAAAGCACACAATCCAAAGAAAGAGATGAGTTGTTAGGATTGAGGCAAAGAAATGTGAAAAAGGAAGTTGGAGGTCTTGATGACTTGGAACATGTCATAAACACACATCAGAACTTGCATGAAAAAATTGCAGAGGATATGTTGCAATTGACACAAAACTTAAAGGAGCAAAGCCAACTTGCAAATAAGATTATTAAGCAGGACACCGAAGTAATTAGCAGGTCAGCACATCTCACTGACCATAACATGACAAACTTAAAGGGGGAGTCAGAAAAGCTGACTGAACATTCCAGCAAGGCTTGCAAATGCTGGATGTGGATGATGTTACTCATTGTTTTAGTTGTGTTTGTTAGTAAGTAAACCATTTAGACTGGTCGATTCTGGAATCGGCTGATTTTAAAACTTACCTCTTTAAGATATGCAGTGAATTGATAATTAGTCTATTCCAAAAAGTCTCCCTTATGCTGGAAAAATTGATTTACATGTCTTTGAAGCAACACAATTTTATAATTGATCATTTTCAGACATGGTCCTCTTCATGAAAGTCATGAAAAAGAAGTAAACTGGCCGACACCGGCCTTGACTTAACATAAATCACATAAATAAAGCACTAATTTACGCCATTGAGAGATTCAGATCCGGTTTACTTTTCGTAAACCACCTATTAAAGTCAAGCCTATGCAGCAGCTGCAACAAATGAGGGCCTGAAACCTTTTCCTGCATCGAATGCAACGCCCTGAAGAGGTTTTCCAGAATGGTGTCCAGATTGTGCTGGATGTCTTCGAGCTGTTTGCGCTCGGGGATCAAAAGCTCCGCGTCCCAGTTGCTGGACAGAGAGCAGAAACTATCGCACAACTCCAGCAAGCAGATGATTATGTTATATACCTGGCAATTATATTAGGGCGAAGGTTATATTATTTATTTTACTTATTTATTCAAATGTTGCGCGGGTTTACCTTGGGTCTCATGTCGAAGTCTAAATTGGGAAGCTGAAGCAGATTGAACTGGGATTGTTTCTTGTCAGCCTGAAAATAAATTTTATTAGAATAAATGGCAATCCTTATATATATAATAATGGATTTTTTCCAGTGTGCAAAATATATCAAACACATTATAAGTAATTGAAAAGTATTTAATTTAGCAGAAGCATTGTTAGAAACGTTTAAATGTATTTCAGGTAGAAATTCAAAGACTATTGATACTAAACCACAAGAACAACTCTATTACTACGAAATGTAGTGAAACTTGCGAATTTACCGTACGCGCAACGAAAGCTACAGTCAATATTTGCAAGGTAAATTATGGAACAACTAAAAAATTACTCATTCCCGACTGCTTCCTTAAAGAAAAGTAGGAACTGAGGTGTGCTTTGTTCGGTTTCTCATAAACAAAAGAATACATCCTTTTTGGCGAACGGATGAATAGTTTTGATGTAATTTGTGCAGAACATAAGCTAAGAATAAGGATGATTGAGAGCGGCAATGCAGAGTAAATATAAAACAAATATTCCTACTCATCATAATCACCTGATTCAGTGTAATGACAAACGTTCCGCTCAATAAATTACTGACGAAAATCGAGTGCATCCTGACGATGTCCGTATATTCATTGAGATTCTTAATCGACTGAATGAGTATCGAAAATTGGGCTTCAATCACATCAACTTGTAAATAATACTGGAGATTATTCACGAGATACATCAAATTATGACGAAGACTCCATACCGAGGAATCGCTGAAATCAACGCCAAACAAATTACGAAAACCAACACTAATTAATTACACTTACACTTTCTTGGCGTCCATATGCTTGAGCCACAACTGATGCAAATCAATGTGCGTCTTCTTCACGCGCATTAAAAACGTGAAAACTTTGTTGAACAAAGTAATAACTTTCGGCCTGAATATCACATGCAGCGGCCATTTGACTTCGAAATACATTTCCACATTTCCCAGTGGATTAGTCGCTGAAAACAATCCGTTTCTCATATTTAAATTAATCCGACCGGAGTTTAATCTAAAAACACGCACCATAATCCGCCGCCGTCATGTGATACGGCATAACTAGCTCGAACTTCGTGTAAGAATCATCGCCGCTGCTGTAAATCTGTCGCGCGGTATCCGCGAAAATGTAATTGAGATTCTTGATGATGTAATTATCGGGAATCTCGGGCAATTGGTCCTCGGCGGCGACGACGAAATGCTGAAACAACTCCCCGCGACCGAGGCAGTAATAATCGCGTATCATTTGCAGATGCTCCAAGAGATTCGCCTCGTCGATCATGACGGTCCACAGATATTTCGTGAGCTTGCCGCGATACTCTTCGATCTTCTTCTCGAAGCGGTACGAGTCGAACGGCTCCTTCTCCATCGACTGAATGTCCGCGAGATGTTCGAACGCGTTGCCCGACCAGATGTCGTTGCGCAGCTGCGCCTTCAGCATGCTGTCGTTGCGCCGCGGATCGTTCTGAAGTATCCACATCATGCGCCCGACGAAGAGGATGCTTTCGGCCGACTCGCCCAGCATCAACGAGGGGAGGAGATTCGGACGAATGATGAACTTCTTCACTCTGTGGGAGGTTTTCAGGACTGGACTTTTCTGAAACGCGACGAGTTAGAACTTTCAGATTAATTTATTCGGCACTTACATTGTAACTGTGGTGACCTAGACTGGACGCATGAGTTTTCTCTATTTCCCAATCATAAAGAAAGTCTTCATCGTCGCAGCGGCAGTCGCAGATGAAGAATTCTTTGTAAACGTCGTTGATGTTCCCGAAAATCAACCAATTAGCGAGGTGGATGTAGAACATCTTATTCACAGACAACGCGATTCTAGATAAAGATCAATAATTAAATAAATTGGTGTATTTAATAAAAACATGAAAAATTAGTTAAACTGTGTACTTACTCCCTAGCAGCTTTCTCAACTGGTGCAATCCCAGAAAATATGTAACTGTGCAATCTTGAAATTAACAAACATCCATAAATACCCTCAGCTTTAATGGCGCTGATAATGGAATTAAGGGTATTGAAAGTTGTTGTGTATTTAGCAACTGTGCCAAATGTATATGCCAAAGAAAACTGATTATTCATGAGGAATGTCTGCTCAAGTTTCTGGATTTCATCTAGGTATTCTTGCAAAACTTTCGATAAACCTGAACAAAATGCCATCATGTAAATTCCATATCGTATAGGCTCCTCTTCAACTTTATCAGTATTACTAATTTCTCCATTTTCATCAACAATTTTCACTGAGGTATTTGTGACTGACTCTATAAACATTTCGATTTTGTGATATTCATTAGCCACGGTTATGATTCGCCGAAGTGTTTCCAGTTCGGAAGGGTGGACGAATTCTTTCAAGTCTAAACCCATAGTGAGCTAAAAAAAGTATTTATTTCCATACAATGTCGAAGGATGCAAGTTGTAGACTTACACTTGTCAGATTATCACAACCGCCTTTTAGGGAGTACCACAAAGCTGCGAGGCATTCGTGATTCATTTTTATACTGTTGTTAATTTCTATTAGATACTAATATTGAGTAATAAATAACATTAAAACGTTTTGCAGCGGACGAACCGGATAAACTATTTAAAAATTTGGAGGTTATAATATTGTAAATCATATAAAATTAATAAAACAACAAGTTTAATAAACGCTTATCATGGCAATTAACGTAATTAACTTTGAGCAGACAATAAAAAAACAATAATTTTGTAACTGTTAACAATTATTGAATTTTTCAATAATTTATAACCAAAAAACTTCTCAATTGAATATTAAGCTGACATCAGAGTATATAATATTGAATATCAACTTAACGGAAATACACCTCGAATCAAAGCAGAGGAAAAAATATTGGAAAGTGATTAAGAAATCAACCAGTGTATCAATAATCAATTAAATAGTTTACGACGTCCTGTAATAATTACATTGAGTTTGTTTTCAAATCATACCAAACATATGAATGGCGGTTATAATTTTCTGTGGGATAGTTAAACAGAAGTTTTCTATCACTGCTGTTAGCTGCTAATTCAACCGCCAAACGGCGCTGTCCATTTAATAGTTTAGTTACGTGCGTCCGACGAACTAATTAAATTTTATGCAGCCGAATTTCTATTGCTTGATTCAAATTCTAGGGAAATTTCGTTTTCAACCTGTTCCCCAATCTCCCCAATTCAATTTTGTTTATGGGTGTGTGCACGCGTGTGCTGTGTTTTGTTAAGTCGTGTGCGTGTGAACGATGTGAACATAGCTGGAGGACTAGAGCTGCTCTACGCGGTTTTCAGTCGGATAATAAACGTTCAAAAATATTACGCTTTGCCCTGCTACAGGCTCTTCCAGGTCATTACATTCTAAAGCGCACCGCAAACAACCATAAATTGCGCACGCCCGGTAATCGGCGGGAGGATGCTAAAATTTGTTGTGTTGGTGAATTTGTAGGTTATGTCCATTCAGAATTCGTATGATTGACGTCTTTTTTATTTGTTTAAATGTTCCACAAACTTCGAGTTGTAAATTGGGACATTGATAACGCCGAAGGAAATGTCCGAAAACATAGATGAGTTGCGGGTGAGTAAAATATTCGCCGATCGCCGTCGGGCGGCAAATGCGCGTTTGACGGACGCACAAATCAGGCGTACTAATATGCGTTTCGTTCGAACGCAGAGTATGTTAGTTACTTTTCGAGTCTCAGAACTTCAGACATTACTTGGCTACGCTGGTCGTAACAAATCCGGACGCAAAACCGAGCTGCAGCAACGCGCTTTGGAACTTCTTCGAGTTAGGTCCACATCCATTCACCAGAAGATCAGAGAATTATACAAAACAATACAGTAAGTTGGACAATTTTGCATGCAAGCATTTACAGCAATGTTGTGCACGCTTTTTGTAAGGAATGTTTTGGTGCATTAGTTTGACCTAGTGAATATTACGCAATTTGTTATAACAAGGCCCTGTGCCAGAAGGTTAAACATTGAAGGCCACACAAAGAAAAACATTTAAAAATATAATTTTCTGTCCCAGTCTCGGATAACAGGTTTTATGAGGAGTTATGAGTGTAATAATTACGAATTTTGCATTTTTCTACGCGACATTTTGTGGGATGACAAAAACGGAAACAGAATGTGAAAATATCTTACCTTGTTATCGAGTAAACATATTGTTGTTATGTTGCAAACTGAAGTTGATTCTTTTTGACACCAAGAGATTTTTCACACTTCAAAATGCAGTTTTAAAATAGGGCATTTAATTGAAAAATAATAGGGCAAATTAATTGTAGTCATTTATGTTTACAAAAATAACCTCGATAAAGTTCTTTTAAAATTGACCTGATGACTGGTTTGCTGTCATAAACGACATTGAGAGAACTTACCATCACCTGTTCGAAACTTGCTGAGTATTTTAAAAAGTGCCCAAAACATTCTGGTTGATAACAGTGTAGGAATTTTTTGGCTAAATTAATATTATGCCGCACATTGTCCCTGGCTATAACTATTTTTTGAGGAATGTTCAATCTGAAAATGGCGTGTAAATCAGTAAGTCACCAGTCGTTTAGTGCAGCAGGACGAAATTTGCCGAATATGTATTTCCAAACTTTATTTATTTTGTCGTGCGTATATTCGACACTCCTTGTCGACTGCTTGGAAAGTATGGTCACTAAGTTTAGACGAGAGCACTATTTAAATTAATTTTTGTTACGCATTCGCTGCTTTAATTCGTCAATGCACCTAAGTCGTTGAGAAAGGACGGAGCAACACAACGTGATGAATTTGTTTGGTTGTGTATTTTCCCCCACCAATTCCAAACTGATTGCGAGATAAAATAAACACAACGTTACAATCAGCTCTCAACACCATTATTATAAAACATTCTTCTTGACAGGTAGGTCAATCTACTTTTATAGAGAGAGAGACATACGTTCGAACTCTTCAAATATGGGTTTTCCGGTCATTACACTAACATTGGGCTGGGTCTATAGCAAAACGGCTAAATCAGTGGGTGGTCTACTTATAAAAATGTATTTATGAAACGCCACGCTTCTAGTCACCTAGCTATCTTTTGGTTCTCACACCAAGATGCATATGCAAGATAGAGAACGCATACTCAAAAGAAAGACAAACAGCAAACACGTCCTTATTCTCGTTATCTCTGTTACCTAATTTATAAACATGCGAAAGTTCATTGTAAAAAGAGAAGCGTGCTGCATCTGTGCCTTTATGTGCTGTTCGATATGGTTTAAAACGTATCGGACGTAAAATATTTATGATGGCATATTTTACACAAGGGTGCTTTAGGCAATTGGCCTTCTAAACAGAATGACCGCAATAAGAAAGTTTCGTGTTTTGAAAATCGTACCTCTTGCCTAGTAGAAGACGAATTCACTGGTATATTGGGCTCCGACCCGTATTAATTATATTTCAAGTGTGAAAACCACCCTGCGCCCTTCGCCCGCCTTATTTTGAATACCCGAATTTCGTTGTTGGAAAAATCTTGAGTCTGCGGTTCTAGGAAAGTGTAAAAGACCGTCCGTACGGGTGCCAGATGTTTGCGTGGACGAAGTGTAATGCTTCGGCCACATCGAACGAATGATTAGTGGTTCTCCGAGCGCGAAGGAATAAGGACGACGGTTGTCAGTGTTACTTAGTCAAATCAAATAAATTCCATGGCTTCTATCAATTCGCACGCGATTAAAAACAATCATTGTTGTTACTCCTGCTTCCGTTTCAATCTTATGCAACGCCGAAAGTATGTGGTCTGCATTTCACTTGTTGTTAATTATGTGGCTATGTTATCATCTTACGGATTGTGTGATCTCTTCGCAGACAAAACGGTTCCCTGAATTTATTGCAATCGTCTTCGCCCACTCCGCCAGACAACATGCCCCAGCATCCAGCAAACTTGCCGCGGGCGTCCGTGAATCCGTTCAACATTGACACCAGATCGCACACGGCGAGAGTAAGTCACATTTTGTTTTTGTTTATTTCGCCCACGAGCGTTCGATCATCTTGTGATATCTTTGCAGCAAACGCGTTCGGCCGCAGCCGCCGCAGTCGCAGCCGCTTCGTACTCGCAGCATCAGAACATATACCCGCAAAGCTATCACAGCACGCCGCAGTATCAGACGGCGCCGCGCGGCTTGACACCGACGAACATAGTCAGCGCTAACTATCCCGTTCATCCCGACGTCGAGTTCAAGCGGTTGCCATTCTACGACGTCATCTCGGAGCTCATCAAGCCGTCGACGCTCATACCGTCGATGGGTTCGGCGCGCATGCAGGAGTGCAACTTCTACTTTCACCTCACGCCCGCGCAGGCCACGGACATCGCGCAGTCTCGCGACGTGCGACATCCCAACAGGGGCGGCGATTACTTCAAACAGATCCAGATGCGGTTCTGCTTGATGGAGACGAGCTGCAAACAGGAAGACTTTTTCCCGCCCGGGATTATCGTGAAAGTCAACAACAAGCAATGCGCGTTGCCGGTGAGTGCGTTTCGATTATGATTTATGCTCATTGCTCGGTTACATGTTGATCGATTTTGCGCGTCAAACGCACTGTGTACGGGCGTCAATCTCACACAACTGCCGCCGACATGTTTTAGAATCCGGTGCCCACCAACAAGCCGGGCGTCGAACCGAAGCGACCCCCGAGGCCGGTGAACATCACCTCGCAGATTAAGCTGAGTCCAACCACCACCAACACGATCAACGTCCAATGGATGCACGACTACGGTCGTGCGTACGCCATCACCGTGGCGCTCGTACACAAGCAGGCTTCCTCCGACCTCCTGGCCCGGCTGAAGTCGCGCGGCGCGAAGCACGCCGACATCAC
>JAODGE020002383.1:0-11035 GCA_027574965.2 Ecitophya simulans
ATTTACCAAGATATTTAGACGTTGTAGAAAACAGTATGAAACACACGCTGAAGAATTAAAAGAACATGCGGCTGGCGACATACAATTAGTGACGGCAACAGGTCTCAATTCTGAAGGGGCCACACTGTCAACCAGAGCCTACTGCGGTCCGCAAACCGCGTCGCGTTGTAATTACGTATTCTCAGTTTATGGGATGTTTCTCCATTTGGGAATTTTTAGTGTTAAATAACAAAATCTGTAGAATTGCGCTGGTAATGTATGCATATTGTTTTAAGGTGGGGGACATAAAGAATTCTTAACTTAAATGTTTAAACAATAAAATAATCATTATAAATAAATTGTACTGCTAAAAATTATTATTACTAAAAAATTCTATGTTTACTAGCCTTACAAACGACAATATATTTATTCCAATCGCAAAAGAGCGTGTTTTGCATATTTTTGTTTAATGTCAAAACTTTAAAACGGTTAAAACTTTTGATTTTTTTTTTAATTTGGTAGGAAAGCTTATTTTTTATCAGTCTTAAAGAATATATGTACCAAATTTTAAAAAATCGAAGATCTCGGAAAAAAGTGTTTGGTTTGACGTGGAATGACCGATATATAAATAACAATGTACACTTTTTATAGCTGTGATATCAACGTAAAAGTTACCGATGCAATTGAGGATTTGCATCACCATAATTTACTTTTTACGACTATTTTGATTACACACGTTATTGTTGCTTTTGCGTTTATACGAAAGTTGATTTGCGTGTAAAACGAAATCGGTTGTATCAATTACTTTGCTATAAAAGTACCAAAATCGCGCTACGATTAAAATCACACTGTACAGATTTTTATATCGGTACACAAATCAATTATATTTTTAGTGATGAAAATGGTGGTTATAAAAATGTTGTGTTAGTCTTTCAAAAAATTAGTTTATGAAGTTCTCGTTTCGTTTTTTAAGTACATTTTTACGAAAGGAAACGGTTTGTTCGTTTTGTACTAAACTTAATAATAGGTACATTATATTAGTGCATAAATCATGTATATTATTGATGACGCGAAAGAAGGCTATAAATATATTGTATTTGAATACAGTGTAATAATAATTTTCTGACTTACGGCACGGCTTTGGTTTGCTGCACTTTTTAATTTTACATCTAGAATTCTTCAATTATACGTTGATTAGATAATATCTAACTTCTAACTTTTTGTCGAGAATGAGTCATTCGTGTCCGCATACATTACCTCGAAAGGTCAACTGTATGAGGAGTAGCGCCAACTATCTTCAAATACGGTCGCGAGTTTCAAATCCAATCTAGCCTTGAAAAGTTAATGTCTGAATGCATATCTAAATTATGACTTGTCGTTTGCAGGCATTGGTACATTGCACCCAGAGCAATATTGCGTCTACTGTTTATATTACTGAATAACGCGTATTGCATTCCGACGTACGTGGTATGGATGATACTACTCTCGCCGCTGAAGAAGATAAATCCCGACACGTTTTGGCGTATCGAAGGCTACTTCTTTCACTGGCTGCTGGCGATGGTGTCGATGTGGAGCTGGAGCGCTGGATATGACGGTAATTGCGTTTTCATTACATCGTACGTTATCAATTATTATTTTCTCATTTTCTTGGTCTAATTTTAGTGGTCGAAATGGGCGATGACATACACGAATGCCTCGAAGAGCGGACGCTTGTGATAGCTAATCATCAGAGTACGGCCGATGTGCCTTTGCTGATGGCTTGCTTCAATCCCAAGAAGGGGGTTACTTCAAATTTAATGTGGATTATGGATAGTCTCTTTAAGTATACAAATTTTGGAATTGTTAGCGTTCTACATCAGGACTTCTTTATCAGATCGGTATGTATATCTAAGGGATAATTTTGTATTGGCTCGGCTTATGCGAGCTTACGGACCACACTTGGCTGTTTTGTCTGTTAACAGAGATTTGGCTGTTATATCTAATGAATTATTGGAAAGTTAAAGTATTATATAATTCCTATGACTTATCAGCATGCAACATATTGTTCATTGTAGATGCCATAATAACTTGCGCCTAAAGATTTTAAACAACAAACTTGAAGCTTGATTATATATAAACATTGAGATAAAATTAATATTATTTTACTTAACGTCAATGTTGTTAATAGTCTTTGCTCATTGGCTTATAAACAAAATTCAGACCTTTGCTAATTCCAAACTAACTTAATATTTCGTAGCTTCAGTAAACTTCCACTATGCATATTGATCGCGAATTTAACTTTCTAATTTGACCCGAGAAGTTTGCCGTTTTTGATTATAACGGAGATTACTTTCTAACAAAATTGTGGCTCTCCATTATCAAGAAATTAATTTCCTCGTTTGTTTCTTCTCGCAGGGAAAATATAGTAGAGAGCAATCAATTCAGGAATTAGTGACGCATATATTGGAATCTTATATTCCCAGACATCGGAATTGGATGATGCTCTTCCCCGAAGGCGGCTTCCTTCGCAAGCGAAGGGCCGTCTCGCAAAAGTATGCTCAAAAGCACAACCTGCCTGTCCTGAACAATGTTTCGTTGCCGCGCGTGGGTGCCTTGCACGCTATCATGAGCACAGTGGGTCCAGGACAAATAGCGAACAATAATGCTGTAATAGAAGGTACGCGACTGATTGTTAGCGTTTAAACTGAGCTAATGTGAATTGGTTTTAACTTGTTGTGGATTTATTTTGCAGGCCGGCCATTAGCTGTTAAAGCAAAATTAGCCTTCGTATTAGATATAACAATAGCGTATCCCAAGGGAGTACCATTAGACCTGAAAGCCATTGTGTTTGGCCACCGGCCGCCCTGCAAAACTGTGCTTTTCTACCGACTATATTCGTGTCAAGACATTCCGCACGATACCGAAGGATTGTCCAAGTGGCTTTTCGACCGGTTCGAGGAGAAAGAACGAATGCTGGACACCTTTTATCGAACGGACGACATCCCGTCTGCTGAATATTGCAAAAATCCAATACAGCCAAGTGTCGTGGCCCAAGATTGCCTTCGCTTTTTGATCCTGCACATATTCTTCTTCACTTCCACCTACATCCATGTGCAAATGTTCATGGCCGTTTACGACTATTACAACTATCTGATAAATTAACAAACGGCGGTGCCATCGTTGGTCTATATTTTGGAAATGTATTTTATCTGAGACACTAGTTTTCTTCAGACCAGTTTCACTCGCCAGCAGCTATCGACCGTCTGCCGTGTTTCGTGTGTGTGTCGATACGAAAAATAGTATTATTGGGCTTAGTCTTACGATTTTGTGATTTTTGTACTGGCAACACACAGCACGGCGTAGGTCCGCAGCATCTGTTGATAATTTTCAAGACGGTACGTTAATTTTGTACATCGTTAGGTTCGGAAACTTGAATTCATTTCAACTAGTCAAGCATTTGTTGTTTTTTTTTTAATTCAGTTTGTGTGATTATGTTAACATAAAGTTTACTGCTAATACTCGATATTATTGTTTAATTACTTTACGCGCACGTTTTGATACGTATTCTACTTATTTCATCACGAATATAGGCCAATAATGGCACAAACGAAGAGTTATTCGACTAAAATAACAGTGATGTTTCGAATACTTGCCACAAAGTATGAACAAGTGTATCGTTTGATGATTGTAGATTTTGTAATAATTGACCAAAAACAGAACTATAACAAATAATAACCAATAATAGGAAGATATGTTAGCTAGGACTTTACAATTATAACTATACATAGTATAGATAGATGATTGACGGTTTCGGAATGGAAGAGTTACAATGTCTTGTGTTATGCAGTAGCAAAATCGATTGAACTAATTGCTGCATTATTCACTACTAATTTTGGAAGTAATAGTAGTTTTCTTACAATGAAAAACTTTCAATTTGATGAATTTCATTATACACGGTATGAGCTGAATGGACGAACTGCTTGTTACTTTAAATCAAGTAGGTACCCTATTAATTTTCATAGGTTGTTGTTGTTTTTAAACTCTTTGGGTATACCAAAAATGACTAGTGTAATGAATGCAGGGTAATATATTTTCTCACTGAATATTAGCTACCTATATCTGATTTGATGCTCGGATCTTCGAGATATGTGCGTGCCCGAGACAAATGGCCATTACTGCGTGTTAATTTGTAAAAGTCCTCTTAACGCTTACAACTAGCTAAATAATTCGTAAGTGATAACCTCCGATTACAGACTGTACTGTGATAATGCCGTACATTCTAGCGTCAGAGCGCCAATAACATTTACGAGATCAAGTGCATGGAGAGAGTTAACATTTTGCAAATTGAAGATCAAAGAAATTGCTGTTCAAACGTCAATTCAATTACAATAACTACTTACAAAATATTAAATGCAACGTTGTCTTGTTTGTTGCAAGGTTTTGACATTCAATTATTTATGAAATAAAAATCACTGAGTTACGAAATTTTTATCAGTGTAAATAAGTAATTAGATCGGTTTTGATATTTGAATACGTGAATTGTCGATATTTTGCATTATCGAAATGCCTATAAGTTGGTTGTATATTTAAACACAACACATTTTATTATGCGATATATATTGCGAAATTGGCATTGTGATTGAACTATACATTAAGATTCTTATATTTGATTTGATACCTTGTTGAATTGTTTGTGGATACCAAAACTATCATCAAAATCTACATTGCTTTGCAGGGGGTCTATAATTTTGCGTAGCTTGTACTGAACGTACGACACATATACCTTGAAGTATTGAAAATGTGACTCAATTGATACAAATAATGCGCGCCATTTTTATATTACTACCAGTACGTGTATAAATACAATAGCAAGGATAATGTTACAATTGATATATGTGTAAATGTAATTTTCACATTTATTATTTAATAATATTTTTCGTACTGAAAAATATAAAAGATGAAATTACTGATGGCAAAGTTTATCTCAAGTTCTATATTCTCTCGTATGCCGCGCTTTGCAGTTTGAATTGGTTTAATAAATGTTTTGTTTTCCTATCTTCCCAGTATTCACAAAATCCAAAACAATGTAGTCTGTGTTTGTTTATTTGACAAAGTTCAGAACCGTAGACTGATAATATTTTTAACGGAAATCACAAATTATTTTCCACTCTTAACAACTCTGCCCAAAAGAAGTAACAAAACTATAAAACGGAGGGCAATCGAACTTCTGTCGAAGTTCAAAACATTAAGTCATTTGCGCCCAATTGAAATTATCAAAAGGAACCCTTCACTGGTGGGGAATAAAATCCCGGTCTCCCGTGCGTCAGGCGGGGATACTGACCACTATATTACCAAGGACTTCATACCATGAACAGAGACCCGATAGAACTATTAGAAACATTGCGTTATCAAGGACTTAATGTTAAAGAAAATGATATATTCTCAAATATTAAATTAACCATCTTCACCGGGAAATTTATTAGTGAAAGTAATCTCTATAAATAGATTTGTTCAAACCTTACATATTCAGTACTCGTCTACAAAACATATTTAAATTTAATATTAATAAGGGATGGTACATAAATTTTTCCCATAATTGTGTATTTGAAAGCCACAAAAATCAATATCCTGGCGCATGTCACTTATAAACGTCATTATATACTAACATCTTTACTGGGCAAATTAACATTTGCAACGGTTAATTATCAAAAATGCTACCACCAGAAATTCTACAAAAGGTGTTTGAGTATCTAAATTGTTATGCGCTATTAAATACCTCTCGAGTAAATTCTCTTTGGCGGGATTTGGCATGTCGCACGGCAAAAGTAGGTACATTAGCTATACGTTACTGTGCAGAACAGATTCAGAATATCTTAATATTTTTAGAAACGGCTACATGTTTTGACCAACGAGCAGTTAACAGATTTCAAACATAAATGGCATAAACCATTTAGTGAACATAATTGGCTAGAGCTTTATTACAACTGGTCAATTTGGCAGGAATCTGATTTTGACAAATATGTTAAATTCACTCAAAGTGATTTTTGCCATGAAGGATTAGAGCATATCACATGTATTGCTGTACATGGTAAGGCGTTTATAATCATATGTTCTACTTTAAAACATCGTCTATGTTTTAGGAGACTTTATTGTAATAGGATATCACAATGGCGTTGTTAAAGCGTATCTTGGAAGGGGAGAATGTGTTGCGGAATATAAAAATTTACGTGAGAGCGAAGATGAAGTTTATAAACTTCATTTGATCCCAGGTACTTTTATACTTTATTGTTTGTTAAAAAAATGCAAAGGTTTTATTAAACATGTTTTGCTTTCAGATCCAGTTCTTCCTACCCAACCTGGCGATATCGTCGTTCTCTATGACGACGAAATATTTATCAATGACTTTAACAATCAACTTCACTTTATATCTTACCATGACTCCTTCAATCATAAAACTTTCAGTGCCTGCATGAATAATTTTTGCATTGTCTCAAGGAAAAACCTGCTGATAATGCGTATTTCCAACGATAATAAAGCTAGATCGAAAAGAATCGACACAATATATAACTTCTCATTAAAACAAACATTGGATAACTATGGACATTCACCATATATGCTCACATATTTATCAGATGATAAATGCTTGATAATTCTAAACAAAACATTGAAAATAATAAATTACACAGATCTTAAGTGTTCTGGGAAGAACCAAATTTTGGACGTACAGTTAAATCATAGCATTGAGCCAACTGGAGTCCAGAGTCGACAATATAGCTGGATATTCCAAAATATTGTTATATTCAATATTTATTATTGTAAGCTTTTTAGTCGTAACTTTCTTTTAAAGTACGGTAATGATAATTTTCTTTTTACAGTAAGCGAGACAGACGACGAAGTATTTGAAGTGTACTTTCTTGGAGACGAAACCAGACCACAATGTGCGCGAATATTCAGCATTCGGCGCACACTGCAGTCACTCGTGTATGTGGTTTATTTGCATGGAAATATATTGGTTTTAGGTCTAGCGAATGCTGTTCTACTTTTCTACAATGTCAAGCAGTGGAGTGATTTTGATGTGAAGAATTATGACGGTAGCAGTGAACTGCCGGCGCATTTCGGTTCGATTAGAAGCATTGATGTCGTAGAGAAATGCGGTGAGCAAGCGTTTTATGTCAGTGGGGATAATGATGTAATTAGGGTAACTGCACGATGTAATTGGTTTGTGAAATAAGATGGTGGATACCAGAAGTGCCAATGTTAAATTTATAAGTTGCAAAATTTGGTGAAATCATAGCAAATTGGTTTGGCATTCAAATTACGTTTGTACAAAAGGATAAATTATACAATAAAATGTTTGTTTTTACATTAATAGATTAATTATAATGAGGTATTAAATTTGTTATTATTTAGAATATAAAAATTTGAAACATATTTGTGTAAGTTATATTAATTTGTGATACGCGTACCCATTAGAGTAAAATTTCTCAAAATTTTTGCGTTATTTAACACACGGATTTTAACTTGCCCTGCAATATCAATCGTGTCTTTCTCGCTTTTGTGTTCTGAGGCCAGTATTACTGCAATTAATAACACGTTAAATATGTTCATTTCAAAGAGTCTTTAAAAACGTACCATTTATGAATGCTACCATCACGATTAATACAATTAAAGATTTTCTGATGAACCCACGTACGATGTTCATTTTAAGCATACAAGCTGATAAGATAAATATAGGTATGCGTACCGTCTAGATCATATTATTTTTCATTGTTGCTTATCAACTTATGTCTTTGGCAAACATAAATATTTTAATTTTGTTATGTGAAACATGTGCAGTAGCATGATTTTCATACCATGCTTTCACATTACTTTGCATGACTACACAATAGGAAACAAATTTATTATTTTAAAACGTATTTTGTGCTTTTCGTTACTATATCTACTATAGCGACGCTTCCGGGGAGCTGGACCTATAACCTAGAGGTCCGTGTATCGAAACCACGCTATGATATTTGTTACCTCATTTATTTTGTATAAAATTTGATTCTAATTAAAGATTGAGGTTGATTTCCCGTCGGAGCGGTTTTTACAACACTTAATTTTCCCTGAAACCAGTACCTTTTGCATATTAATTAATTAAAAAAGGAATTTAGGGGCATAAATATGTTATTGGTTTCATTTATATTTGCATAATATAATGTATATTGTAACAACAAAATTAAAATTTTAATCCGTTTTGCACATTTTGCAAAAGCTGTGCTGATTTGTGAAGCTTTTGCTTTTCTAAATCAGATAAGTATTGCAAAACTACTTTATACACCCCATTTCCAGACAAAACTACTGGTAGCGATAAGAATACGTCTTCTTTAATTCCATGAATATCCTAAAAACATAATTAATTATACAAATTCACTCTTTATAATGTAAAAGAAAGCTAGAAAAATTATAATTTTAATTATGATAATAATACTCCCATAAAGTTACCTGGACATGAATCGAGACTACATGAATATTCTGAGTATCTCGGAGGATGGCTCCGCAGAGGTTAGATACACTTAACCCAATGGCCCATGAAGTGTACCCTTTTAGTTTAATCACTTCGTACGCACTATCAACAACTTGCTTATGTACATCGCTCCATTTCTCTGGATCGTTATCAGTGGCAAGGTCAGCATTGAGTTCAGAGAGTCGGATTCCAGAAACGTTTACCTCGGACCATACTGGTACTAATTCATAAAACAAAAAATTTCTTCGTTTAGTACAAGTATATTATTATTATTATTATTGTTACCACTGGAATCTCCATGTTCCCCAACAATGTATCCATGAACGCTTGTTGGCGCGATGCCCAACTTTTGAGAAATCAAGTAACGGAAACGAGACGAGTCCAAATTGGTTCCAGATCCGAAGACTCTGTGTTTGGGGAGTCCACTTAGCTTCCAACAAACATAGCTGAGGATATCAACAGGATTGCTAACGATTAGGAGCATAGTATCAGGCGAATGTTTCACCAATTGAGGGATGATGAACTTCATTATGTCCGTATTTCTTTGAACCAGGTCTAGACGTGATTCACCTTCTCGTTGTCTTGCACCGGCTGTTACGATGCATATTTTAGAGCCAGCACTAACCGCATAATCTAACAAAAATATAGATCTATAAGTTAGGTTAAATCTTGCTATATTTATACGAAGTTTTGTTATAATGCTAGTGTATGAAGATATCAGATAGAGACATAAACAACAGAAGGTCGATTTTTTGCCGACTACTGGTCGCTCTGAGATTCCTTTCATTCAAATTTGATTGAATTGACTTACATAAAAATAATTTTATTGTTAAGGTTAAATTTTAGGTTATTTTCTATAAAGTAATGCTAATTTTGTAAGTAAATATTACCTGTGCTTGCTTCAATTTTAGCATTCTTCATAAACGCCGATCCATGTTGCAAGTCCATCATTTCTCCTTTCAGCTTATCTTCAATGCAATCAATTAAGCAAACATGACTTGAAACATTCTGCAACCAATAACGTCAAAACAGTTTGTGTTGGGGCAATGTTGAGAAATGTTTAAACTAATGTAAGTGTAAACCCTCTAAAAGTGCATACCTGCGTTAAAATGCTGATGGCACAAGCCATGCCCACCTGGCCAACACCCACAATTGTTATTTTATTTGGTGCGCATTCCGGCGCCGGTGCAACTTCTTTTAACAATTTCTGTACCGTAGTTAAATCAGCCATTGTTGTATTAAGATTCGCAACGTTACACAGGGAAAGTACCGCGATATCACGTGGATAGACCTTCTCTAACGTCGACGTCGCGTCGTCTACCACTGCCGAGTGTGAGGTACGAACTGACTTCAAATCACAATCTGAGACGTGAGACACTCAATCTCGTATATAGTGATTTATGACACTAATTTATCCATAAACGAATACGCCCATTAATATACTGCCCGAACCAGGGCGATAAATATTTGTAGCGTTGTAAATGTGTGTTCCGCTTTCGTTTGACGCAATACACTTCACTGACACTTGATAATGGTACCAGTCGGCTAAAATGCACAAACGTTTAAAGAATAAAATTCAACGTAGAGCTAAATATAGAATCTTGACGCGGAGCTGGTCGTGTATGTCGATATGTACAAGACTCGGCGGGCAATTGAAAATATTATATAGCTTGCAGTGTGAGAGATGTTAGCAGTTACAGTCGAGAGATACTGCAGTAAAACGTGATCAGCCGCACGTTTTCATTGCTATGTTATTCTTTTTGTTTGTATTTACAGTGAATGTTGATAATGAATAATTTGCATGTCCCGGTTATCTTCGTTTCGTATTATATTTTCGACGGAATAGAATTAAATTACATTTGCATCACGCTGTTTATAATACTCAGAGTAAGCAATGATATCCGCATATTTTATTTTACAACAAAACTATATAGTCATATTTTTATACGTCTTACATAATTAATACTAATAAAGTAGCAGTCTCAGCTAATGTCGCCTCGCCTTACTTATAAACATTGTCTGTTAAGTTCTATTAATTTTTCTTAGAGATGAAATTTAAATGTATTGTTTTTATTGTCAATACACCGCTGGATATGGACATTCGATTGAATTGAATTTTTTATTGCTTAATTCTCTTTTGAATTAGCTTGACACTCTTGTTACCTAAATAGGCATTATAGCTTATATGGCTTGGCAACTGAACATAAAACAATAGTTTTATCTAAACAAAGAAAATGTACTTTTAATTTTTAAAGATTTATGTCATCAATGATGACTATTACAATTTGTCTTTCTAATTGCTTACAATTAGTGAAACTTATTTAATTACACACATACCTACTATATGCAAACAGAAAGTATACTCTTTCTCATACCAAATTAAACATCTATTAGGTTTTGTATGACCTTGATTTTCATTTTCCGTCTGTATTATATTTGCAGCGTTAGGTTTATAACACAACTAAACGTTTTCATTAGTTCAGCACTTAGCAAATCAACGTTACCATGCATAGACGATTTATGCGGTTTCCTTTCGGAAATTGCGAAAATAAGATAAGCAAGTACATCAAC
>JAODGE020002385.1:0-13829 GCA_027574965.2 Ecitophya simulans
CCAAGCGGTTGCCATAAAGCGTGGAAGTTTATGCGCATTTCGTCCGGCAAATTTCGCGCCGACTCACGACAGAATTAAGCCAGATGCGCATGAGCAATTTTCGGAACCTTCAAAAATACTCCCAGCTCGTCGCGCGTCAAAACAGTTTAATTACAAGAAGAAGCCAAGCAGAAAGTTTAGTAACGTGAAGTGCGCGCGAAGTAAAGTCTTGCGCCGCAAAACTTCTGGAAATGGGGCGCACGATCTCCGCAGGAAAACAAATCAACGCACAGCGATAAGATTCCAACGAGGCCTCGCCAGCGTTGCGCCTTAATTGCGCTCGTTTTCGTTCGAACAACAATGCGGCGATTAGCGAATTGAAAAATCATGTACGCGCGAGTGAATGGACAGGCGGGAAAAATCGTCGACATGTGAAAATCTAACTGTGCATTTGAAAGGACGCTGCGTATGCAAATCCGCCATGGGAACGTTCCCAGCAAACGAACCGTTAATTGGTTAATTGAAAAACGCGATTAAGCGCACAAGGCGATATTAATGACGCAATTCAGAGTCTGGTCTTGTGCGCGCAAAAAGTTTTCATTGGGACGACCTTGACGGGGAGTTTCGTTTGCGCGACGCACAAAAAGAAACCGATAAAGAAACAACCAGCTGAACTAGGAACGCATGCGTACTACGCGTGATTGTCAATAACCCCGGCCTCGCCGACCGAAAGAGGTTCACATTCGCGCCGGCGAACGAACGCAAATGACGCCGCGGGCCGCGAAGAATAGCGCGGCGTAACAAAGCGGTCGACGTCGGCGGCCTTGGTCCTGCCAAAAATCATCAGGCGCAATTCTGCCACAAAGCGCGATCACGACGCACGCGCGCAGCGTGTGCGCGAGAGGCAGCAGGAAGGATCAGCGCGAGGGCAGGAGCGATGAATCTATTTTAAATCTTCCGAAACGCATATCAAATCTCTGCCCGATTCTAAATGCCTGCCACCGCACAGACAGGCTTGAACGAACCGGTGAATTTAACGAACCCGTAAATAACTAACGAAAACACAGCCAGCGCTCCCCGACTCGCCAACAAAGCGGAACAATCAATTTTTTGCGCTTTTTGGTGAACTTTGAAGGTGACTTATATCCGTCTCGCGTCCTCGCGTGTTTGCTCGCCAGGTAGAGTCATTTGCACATAAATAACGGCATCGTATTAAAAATAGTGATTTGCCGTAATGGGTGTAGCAAGGCGTGGGCGATGAATCAAAACATCGAAATCCGCGAGCGTTCGCCAACACTTTGTATGTGAGAAACACAAATGCCGCGCGTTTTTACATGCGGAAAGTGAATCATCCACTTTAAGTTTAATTATTGTCGCTTTAAGCTTCCCGGAATACAGATGGCAGAACGACAATGGATAAAACCACCAAATGTTCCAAACCTCAGACAAAAATAACATGAGCGATGCGTGGCAGAAAAAGGCGAATGTTATGCGATTGACGTGGAGCGTTGCGGTTCTTGCGGCGACGGTTATTGCTAGAAACATCATTACATTCGTATTTCCCCAGTATGTACATTGTATCGAATTAAACTGGGTCACTTACCATCGACGGCGAGCTCTCCAGAGATTATAACAGATTATTTCAAATCTGGCAAATGGTTCGAGTTGACTAACTCGAAAAGGTGGGCGGGTGATGGGTTTCAATTTGTGAGTCCGCTCAGTACGCGATAGTTAGTTAGATCTATTGCGCAAGTAAATCAATAATCGTTCTCAGCTCCCAAGTATTTAAACTATTCATTAAACAAACGTGCAATCGTCGCTACGGATAATCGATTATTGCTCTCTAATAAGTCACAGTGCATTGAGATGAACCAAGCATTTTATTAAAACATTTAGTTAAATCCAGACTTTGAGTGCGGACTAATTACGAGTCACTAGACTAATCCATTAACCAAACACAGCCAACCTACTTTAGCAACGACAAGTAGAAAATTGACAAACACCCGCATTGTTTATCAAAGTGTCATTGAATAAACAAATGCCGGTGCATAGATCGTTCCAGCTAATGTGCAGTGCGACCCGACGTTTGAGTTCGTTGCGCTTAATTGCAGTGTAAATAAATAAGATGTTTAGAGAGTTCAGAAAGAAGCCTGTATTATTAATTCGTGCGCACAGCACTAATCACTAATCGTCAAATCGTCCGTGAATCAATCAATTTCCACACGATAAATGATATTTATCGCCATCGAATACTGTCATAAAACACTCAAAAACAACCAGCGTTTGTCCCAATTGTATGAATGAATACCTTTTACTGGGGGTTTCTTGGCTCACTAATTGTAAGCGAGGCGAGCGTGCAACGAAAAATTAAACAATCAAAGCAATCGAAGGCCTCTGCGTCGAGACGCCGGCGGCGCGCCTTCGGAATCCTCTGAAGTGTCCGAGAAGTATGCATAAAGACCGTGCCTGGGATGGCTTGCCCACACCGGGAGAAACGCAGCAGAGACGCCGATTCTCATCGTCGGCCGTATCCCGCGAGGGCCGTAAAAGTATGACGGGTGTCCGAGTGCGCCGCGAGCCGGCGACGATGAAAAATAAAGGAGTCACGTAGGTCGGCGCCGGCGTGCCGTTTCGTGCGCGTTCGCTATGATTTCAAACGTTGCCAACGCCCTACACGGCGCGGCGAACGCCTCGAAAGCCTTCAAAGGAACACCGCGGCTAACGACGGGCCCTAGCGGGGGTTGCGAGAAGTCCAGAAAGTCGACCAGCGACTCGACGAAGCTGACGCCAGCCGGAAGCATCACGCCAGCACGGAGCAACATCCGAACGTCGTTTCGGGAGGACAACTTTCACGCGAAGCGAATGAAACGCTCGTTCGCGTCGTGCAAAGGCGGCAAGGACTTTTCGGCACCGTCTGGTATATAACCGGTGGTATGAATGGTCCGAATGGTCGCGCGCTCTTTCTAGCTCTTGACTCCGCGGCACCGGGCGAGTTTGTAGAATCGCTTGGAATAAAGAGCTAGAGGAACCGCATTCCGATGCGTTTTTGGTTGCTTTCGGCGCGCGCGCCGTCGCGAGCTGCTCTTTTTCCTTCACATCTCATCTACCTACATCAGACGACGCGGGCGATTACTCAATTTTTACTCCTCAATGCCGGCGGGTAGGTGTCGGACGCTGGATGGGATTTCTCTCTCGCAATCAGACGCGGCCTGCGCAGCCTTGCAACATTCTCGGCCGCGACAGGAAAAGGCTACGACTCTAAACGACCTTAAAGATTTGATAGAACACAGAAGGAGAGCGTGCGCACGGCCTCAGAGGAATTCGGAATGGAGAAGTCGACCTTTAGGAAATTAATAACTGTTTATAATCACCGAAATGCCGAGGTAGGTAACACACAGGATGCTGCGTATCGAACATCTGTACCACGTATTGTTATATTGGAATTTTTAAAGAGCACGGTTCCAAGAATGACGGATGTGTAGACCTTCCCGGAACAGTTCTGGAAGGCGTTGGGGTTGAGCAAAACCTGCAGGAGTTAATCATTAATCAGTCAATGCATAGCAAATGAATGTTCCATGCACGCATCTGACGTTTCGAGAACGCCCTGGAAATTTTCGATGAAAGATCCAGACACACGTCGATACTTTATTTGCGTGACGTATGCAACCGAACCCTTCAGATCAGGATATCAGCTGAAACATTCCTCACCATGTACCATATCGCGATCGCTGTTGCACTCGTTGCGATAGGCATTCGACGTGGAGAAGTAGTGGGAGAGCGTGTATAGGAGAACTACCAAGTTGCACCGCTAGTCAGTTGTCAGAGAGTTAGCATCGAGGTTGTTGCTGCTCGACGCGACTTCTCTCACATCCCGACTCCTCAACCCAATTTAAACTGCACCAGGAAGTGTTAATTCCAATTCGACAATGCGAAACGTCGCAACGCAAATCTAAACCGAGCGATTTGAGCACAGTTACGGAACTAAACGAAAGTGCAACAATTGTCACTGTGTTCGCCACAATACTCAAGCCAATCAAACGATACCAAATCAAGCAAGGATTCCTAAAGGATTATACCAAGGACTATACGCCACGTATTTCGATATATGGATATACTAATAATGACATCGCGCATTTCGACCGCCTCCCGGAGCACATAGTTTCGAAAGGTAGGTTGAAACGCTCACTTCCACGGAATGTTTTTGACTAATGGCGCAGGGAATGTTACGGCCAGTCGCCATGACGATATGGTATCAACAGCCGAACACCAAACAAGGCGACTACATAGTCACAACAACAAACTCGTTTGAACTTTAACTGCCGTATCAGCGCTGCTCTTTATCGAGCTGTTATTGCTGGCGGCCGGTGGCAGATTATCGTTGAAATAGTTGCGGTATGGTAACAGTGCGTTTGGGTTTCACGAACCGTTTGGGTTACCCTCATATCGAGCCGCACACCGGAACTTGCTTCCGGTGTGAGTGGAGCACGAGTAGGATGTAGGTGTAGGATGGATATCCGTTAGCGCGCCGGTCGAGCGGCGGCCGCAGCTGTGCGGTGGAAGTTGAAATTTCATGATGGCGGACGCGAACGGCGACTCCGAGACGGCAACTTTCTAAAATGTTCTCCTTCGTTGCGATCGCTGTGCAATAAAAATGATCGAAAAATGTCGGAAGATCGTCCGACGCCGGCGCCGGTTTGATTCGCGTGCGAGTTGTCGAAACATTCGCTTGGACAAAAACGCGCGCGTTTTCCGCTCGCATGCCAGCGAAGCGCCGAAGGTG
This sequence comes from Ecitophya simulans, assembly GCA_027574965.2. NCBI lineage: Eukaryota > Metazoa > Arthropoda > Insecta > Coleoptera > Staphylinidae > Ecitophya > Ecitophya simulans. The sequence continues at coordinate 4,760 of JAODGE020002385.1, forward strand.
AGATTCGATTGATCCCCGCCGTGACGCATTCGCGGCGACAAAGTGCCGACCGTCGCGCTAAATGTGCGCACGCCAGACAAGATAATCCTATCACGTCGCCATCACTTCCGGATTCTTCCAGCTATGACTAACGAAAAACTACGAACTTCATTCATGCGCGCGTCGGTATCTTTTGTGCGCGAATTTATGGCAACAGTTTGTATCACGGTTGATTGTGTCGTGCGTAAGAATATGACTATAAAACCGGCGCGGCTTGCGCGGCGCGCACGTATGCATAAAAGCAATTTATGCATTTTCATTCATGAAACCGTTCGCCGCGTCGTCGAGCCGTGCATGTGCGAAGTGCTAAAAAACCGCTGGAGGACTTTGGACCGACGCGGCCGCGTCTCTCTTGGCGAGAAGCCCTCGCGCCTCGCGCGAGCCGAGACGGGCGAGACTCGAGCACGTTTGAGTCACCTCCTCGGACGCCTCGCGGCCTTTCTCTCTGGTCTTCGCGACTTCGCTGCTCTCGCGCGCGCGCTCGCACGTCGGCGGAGTCGTGGCTCGCGTTGGGTGTTCGCGAAACCGGCCGGCGCGCGAGATGCACGAAGAAACGCGGGAAGGTAACGTTCGCGGCGCGGTCTTGTCGCACCGTTGGCCGCTGGCACGGTTATGCATGGCGGGCCGGTCCTGCACGGTCGGGCGCCGCCGCTTCGCGCTTTCCCACATTCTCGCCGCGCACAACATATGTCGAGGGAAATTGATGCGGATATGGTAATTTCGCGAAGACAAAGGAATTCGACTCTTCGGGAAAGGGAAACGCCACTTCTATTACGGTCCGCCGCATCAAGCAATATCGTTAGATCGAGATAAGGTTGTTAACAATCTGCGAAGCGATGTGGAAACAGCAAGAAAGCGCTAATGTATATGTGTGTGTGAATGAAGATGACGTCCTCATACAACATCATACGCGCGCGCGTTTATCGTTGGCGAGCTCCTGCGCCTCGCGGTTCTCTTTCCCATCGTTCCGCGATCGTTTAGTGTGTCCAAGTGCGCGCACATTTTTCTCATGTTCATATTTCCGTGGCGGCGTTCACATAATACAAACAAACGCCATTGAGGCAGGCGGGCAGGGCTTACTTCATTGACGCCGGAGCTTCCCACACTCTAGTGTGGGAATTTCCTACGCACGCGAAGAGCTAACGCCGCGCGCGACAGTAATTCGTTTATAATTCGCTGCGAAACCGCTGCCAGACGACGTAATATGTCAAGATATTCGTACGATGCAGGCGAAGACGAAGAAACTGCCCTCGGAGTAAACTCCCTAATTAGCAGTAGGTTCCCAACCATATTGGGTCGTAACGAAGAGTTGAGTTGGATCTCCTTCTGTCTAAATATGGTCAAACGTTTGAGATATTCATGTCTTCGACTCCGTTTGCAACTCTTGTCACAAATATTATCGAAAACATTAGATCTGTCTTTGTGTGCAGGTTACCATGAAGGGCAAACGTTTAGAATGCCTGCTTTGAGGCAAGCACCGAAGGTTTTTTTTGTCGAAATTGCTTGTTGTTTTGACGTGTGTATATGCTTGGCGACACTATCTGTAACAAACTGTATTATAAAGAAGCTTGTGGGCGACGTAAATATAATGTAATAAAAGGCCGTGGGACCGAAAACGATGTAGGTGGTGAACACACAGCGCGCCGCGATGTGCGCGAGGCACGAACGAGATGAAAAAGCGCGAGAGCGAAAAGCTCGACGCTCGCGGCGCATTCCTCGCCAGCCGGCGACTTCGGGATGCTGCGCGGCGGCGCGCTCCTTCGGCGAAAGAGTTTGTCACGAGTGCGCGTGCACCGACTGATGCGAAAAACTAACTACGACTAAACGCGCAACCAACGCGGCCGACTCGGTTCGCAATTACTTCGCAAGTTTCTAACGACCGTGCTGCCATGGCGCGCTCGTAAACGGCATTTGTTTTTCGGCAATTTCGCAAAACTGCGCGTGCGCAGACTGACGCAGTCATTGCGTTCGGCGCGGACGTGCGAATTTTGCCCCGCATCGCGCGATGCTCGAACATCGGGATCATCGATTAGATTGAGCCGAACCGCTCAATACAGTTACGACTATAAACGAATTCGTCCTCATTTTCGTTCACTCGCATTCCGGTGCGTTCGCGCCGCGCGCTGTTGGCAACACCGCGCGCACCGTGCGCGCCAGTTCCATGGTGGTCGGCACGTCGGCTGTGCCGCCGCTCCAAGCTCAGTTCTCACGCTCCGCGATCATGTGCTTGCGAACCGCACGCAAAGGCGGCGAAACGGCAGCGAGAAAGTTGTAGAAAATCGCCACAATTAAGGTCAGTACCGAGGAGCGCCAAGGCCCATCGCGTCCGGCTGCGTCGGGCCGCGAAAAGCGACGAAAATCGAGCGCCTCGCACGTCCACAACACCATTCGCCATATGTCCGCATAACACACGGCCAGCGGATTCGACTCGTTGAAAAATCGATACGTGAAAACTGCGTGGTGCGCGCCTCCTAAACAATCGTTTAATCCATAGTGGTGCGAGTGTTTTGTTTATACGACGCGTTATCGGAGTGGCACGATACTCGAGTGCGTTTTTTGGAAATTAATTTTTCTTTTTCCGAGACATGTCGCCCGTTTATTTTTCATGGCCGGCGACAACTCGACGCCGACGTGATATTTACACGGAATTCTCGAAAGACAATGCCGGGCATGCACGACGTTCGTGGCGCTATTGTTTAAAAGTTGAACCGTTTGCGTGTTTACGTATTTCGAGTGTGTCGAAACGTTGTTTTGAACGTGGCGAGGCAATCTGCGCGTTTGTTTCGGTGCTTGCGCGAAACGAGGCCGCGCACTCGCCGTGTTTACGAAACTCAGCCGAAAATCGACGCCAAAGACACGAGCGCGACGCTTGCGTTAGTCACATGATCACATGACGTCCGTACGCCGAACGAAACAATCGACTCGTCGTGTCCTCTTAACAATCGTTTTGCGTCGTCGCGATAACAATTCCCGAATCACGTTCGAAAACCGGGCCAATGTAAGCCCAAAACGATTTTATGAATGGCCGCAGCTCGGCGGCCGCCCGTCCCTCGCGTGTGTTTATCTAGTCGCGACGGAGAGGAAAAAAAAAACTAGGATGAACGCGCTGTCTCCGCTCCCAATGAGCGCCTATTATTCGGAGCGGAAGTGCCGCCCGGCTGCGTAAACAAACAAAAGGGCAATTCATGAATTTCCTGCGCGTCGCTCTGCACGGTGCGTGCGCTCGCCGGCGTACGCACGACGTTTGCATCGCGGCGCGTGTGGACCCGGCACGAAGAATAGGCGCATTTTAATTCCCGGCGCGCGGATGCTGCGAGCGCGCCCGGCCGGGAGAGAGCCAACACGATCGTCGGAATGCGGCTCGCAGCCTCGCATTTCTCAATCTTCGGGCGCCGCTCGCGCCCGAGAAAGAGGACCGCGCGCGCGGCCTGGGAAAGCCGCGCGAGTGTTGCGGAAAGAGCATTCCGGAGCGTGCGCGTTATATATCTAACACGCGCCGCGCGGCCAGTGCCAAAATCTTTTAATACCGACGACCGAGACAGGTCTGAGCAAGCGGTCTTCGCGCGCCGTTCCCAGTTTTCGACCGACGTTACCGACGTCGATGGCGATCATATGTTTCGGGGCCGGGCCGGGATTGGCGCAGATGCGCGCGCGCACGGAAAATGCCAGGACACCTGGTATAGGCGCAAGTTTCCGGCGCTCGGTCATTGATGTGATCTCTGTGGAATGTGGTAGGGCAGGCTGAGAGAGCGGCCGCGGCCGCGAGGGGACGCGCGGGCCGACGGCCCCGAGACGACGGCGAGCGGCGCGCCGAGTCAAGAATGGAATGTTTGAAATCGTGAATGGCTTCCACCTTCCGCGCCCCGCGCGCGCCCGCATAGTGCGGGCCGGCGCGCGCACGAACGCGAAGAGAGACTCTTCGGGCGGTGGGAGCCGCCGCTGCTGACTCAGGCCCGCGCCAGTCTACGAACATCTCGCCGCTACGCTACGTTTTCTCTAGTTGTAGTAGAATGGTCTTCATTGTTTATGCGCGATCAAAACGCGTGCGCGTCCAAGTTGCGTCGCGGCGTTGCTTCCGGTTGGTTTCCGTCCCGACGACGCGACCGAAATCGCTTACTGCCGTTCACTAATCACGATCGTTCGTTTCAGGTGCGAACGTTTGGCCCGCTCGTGAGTGCCAATTCGAGAGTTTAGCGCGTATTTCGGCTGGTCGGAGCGACGACGACGATCGCGCACCGTTCTCGCAACACGCGTAAAGATGCTGGTGGCTCCGCGACACGCCGACGTCCATCTTCCAGCCGACGTCACTCAGGTCGACAATGAGAAAAAGCCCATGAAGTCGCAGCTGAACCGCCGACGGTCGTACATCAACTGGCCGTGCAGCTTCGTCACCCCGGATGACCTCGCCGAGGAGGGCTTCTTCTACACGCAAAAGTTGGACGTGGTCAAGTGCGCCTTCTGCGGCCTGGAGCTGGGCAAGTGGGAGGCCGGCGACGTGCCGTCCGTGGACCATCGGTCGTGGTCGCCGCAGTGTCCGCTCGTGCTGAACGTCGAATGCGGCAACGTACGCATGTCCGACGGCGAACGCAACGTGAGCGGCCACGGCGAGGATCCCAGCTTCGACACGTGCGGCAAGTACGGCATCCACGTGCGAACGCACTCGGGGCCGGAGAACGGCCGGCCGGTGAACATCGCCAAGTTCGCCGTGAAGCACAGCTCCGCGCATCCGCAGTACGCGCTGTACGAGGATCGCCTGGAGACGTTCAAGGACTGGCCGGTGAGCATCAAGCAGCGGCCGGCGCAGCTGGCCGAAGCCGGCTTCTACTATTCGGGCAAGAGCGATCAGACCATCTGCTACTCGTGCGGCGGCGGCCTCAAGGCGTGGGAGGAGACCGACGACCCTTGGGAGCAGCACGCGAGCTGGTTCCCGGCGTGCTCGTTCCTGCGGCTGCAGAAGGGCGAGGACTTCATCGCGCTGCACAAGCGCGACGGCGACGAGAAGGGCCGCCTGCCCGGGCCGGGCACCAGCTCCTCGGGCGTCGGCGGCGCCAAAACGCCAGTACCTTCGCTGAACTGCACGCAGGCCGGCGGCACGACGGCGGCGACGACGACGACGGCGGCCGGCGCGCCAACGGCGACCAAAGAAGCATCCTCCCCATCGCCGACCAGTCCCGTCAACCTGTGCAAAATATGCTACACGAAAGAGATCGGCGTCGTGTTCCTACCCTGCGGCCACATGGTCGCGTGCGTCGAGTGCGCGCCGGCCCTCACCAAGTGCGCGGTGTGCAGGCGCGAGCTGGAGGCGACCGTGCGCGCCTTCCTCTCGTAGACCTCTACCACTATCTAGCAGGACTTTATCTAAAGCAGCTTAACCCACATGATAATAAATATAAAATTTTAATGAAAACTATCAGTTTTTTCTAGTCAAACTTCATCAACATTAAATTATTTAATCACATCATATTTGTGCGCATCGAGTTTGATCTAAAAAGCGTTTGTTGTAAAAAATGTAAACATGTAAACAGTGTTAACGATATATATTTATACGTCATGGGCCTTCTGCTGGGCATCGTCGGGTGAAAACAGCGACAGCGACACTTGGGATGGCCTCGCCGCATCTACGGCGCGACGCCGACTTAAAGAAATGATTGTACATAAGATTACTTATTGACTTGAATTGATCTCGAGCTGATGACGATTGCGTCGTGCGTAATTTTCGGACGTTTCGCGAGAAGAGAATATTTTTTTAATCGCTTGACACGCCCCCCTCCCCCCCAACATTTTACACAGTTTATCATATTTAACGAGTACAAGTTAGTTGATAGAATTATGGTTTTCTTTTATTTTACGCTTATTAATGTTAAGGGAGTATTATTAACTTCTTTTTAAGGAATCCGAAATACGATTTGTATGTACAAGAAAGTGGAAATGCGTTTGTTTTGCAGACTTGCTTCGACATTAGCTGCCTAATAGCCAAGAGCGTGATAAGAAGTGATAATTGCTACCCTCAAATCAACTTGAATTTTGAATCGACGTATTTGCATAATAAAGATTTACATTGTAGAATTAAAAATGAGAAACTTAGAACGTTGTTTCATTACGAAATAAGAAAACCTCTAAATATTTAAGGATATCGTCGGATCGTGGTTGACACATCTTGCAGCACGCTGAAGCATGTTCAAATGGTAAATCGTTTATTGTTCAGTTCGATAATACTCCCGACAAGATGCCCAGTCCTTTAAAAGACAACTGAGCAAAAACTGCACGATTCGCTTCGTCCGACCGCCGCCCCCCTGCCGAATTAATAATATATGTACAAATTGGTATGAAGATTGGGTAATAAGAAAATGGTTAATAACGCGCGTGCGGTTCGCCGCCTCCGTTCGCTACTTTTTCGCATCTTGCTCCTTCTTCAGCTGCTTCTCTCGCATCAGTTGCGCGTCGCGCTCTTTGCGCTGCGTGAGGGTGAGACCGTCGGCGCCGCCGCCTTTGCTTTTGCTCTGTTCCTGCTGCTTTTTCAGGTTTTTGGCACGTGCGAGCTCGCGCTGATTACCACGGGTCATTTTGTCGACGCGAGAATGGCTGCAAATCCAAAAGAACACCGCATTTTGAGGCACATCTGTTCAAAAAAAACGACCATCCAACAGCGTTACGCTACGCACACAAGCCAACAAGGTGACCAGTTACAATAAACTAAGCGCAAAAGAACGGAAGGCAAAGCATCAAGTGTTAAATACAAGTGTTGAAACTATCGAATCACAAAGAACTTTCAAGCCGTGCGTTACCATAGATGACCGCCAGAGGCCGCCACCGTGCAGAACAACGTGAGAAACCAGAGACCACATCCGAATCATGCAAAAACACGATCGTATGCAAAATATCGAATTTGTAACAAAGAAAAACAATTCCTCGAGCTCCCGAAAATAGTCCCTACGTTTATAATAATTATCTTATTCAACGCGTTCGAAATGGAAAATATCTTAGGAACATCTGATTCTACTCCTGTGTCGTCGTCCCGAACTAAACACCACAACACATAAAAACATGGCGTTTTGACATCGACAGCGCAGATGTTCTGACCTATTCGCGACGTGAAAGTACCGAAAAACGCGAGTTATTTCGTTGATAGCGAGTGTTAAACGACGCAGTAAATATGGATGAACAGCAATATCTTCTTCCGGGCCACAGCCGATCCGCCTACGCGAAAGCCGACGACGATTCAGACGAGGAGTGGACTGGCGACTCGTCTTCCAACTCTGCGAGCTCGTATTACACCGACAGCGACAGGTACTCGCGGATATTCTGCGTGGTGCGCAGTCAGGTCGCCGCCCCTACTTAGGACTAACAACACTTACGTCTTATTTTAAGGTCGATCTCCTCGGGATTTCGAATTTGCCCTGCCTTCTGATAACCCCCTCGTAGCGTTGTAGAAATGTGAGCCTGACGTCGATTCTGTCTCACACGCCATCTCTCTTTCTCTCTGACATCTGACATTTTCCACACGTTTGGCGGTAGATTTGAAATTCGTATGACCAGAAACATACAATGCTAATAATCTTCTAAAAAAAACGCATAATTTTTAGCAGTTCCGATCCGGAGTGGGAAACTTACATCGAAGAGAACGGCCAGCTCTTGTTTGTCGACTGTCATCCATTCGTGACCACCCAAACGAGTGCGGAATGCGAGAATAAGCCCAGTAATACATTTGCGAAGAATCAGATGCGAAAAAGTACGCGCTCGAAATTCCTGCGGCTTATCAGGAGACGCGATAGCAAACGACGAAGTAAACGACAGCAGAAAAACGAGCAGAGAGAAGAGACGAAAGTGAAATTCCAAGATTACAACGAGGGCGAGGTGAAAATCGTCGTACTTCGTTTAAATCACGAACTGACAATATCGCGACGCTCTAAACTGGTGGAACACTTGCTGGGCATTAACGTGAGCACGTTTTCCGATGGGTCGAGGATCATGATAGCGGGTATCACACCAAACGGACCGGCGAAAATGGACAAAAGCATAAAAATCGGCGACTGGCTGAAATCCATCAACGACATCAACGTGAACGCGAGCAACCTCAACACGATTCTCGAACAATTCGAGCACCAGACGGAAGTGAAACTCGAACTCCAACGAGTCACCGGCGTCGAAGTTACGAAACAACCACCAGGATCGGAAATCAGCAACCAATCCACGTTCGTCAAACAATTGACGACGATCTCCAGCAACGAGAACCTTCAGCTATTACTAATTGACCAACCCGTCGGCGTTCTGTACTTGGACACCGAGGATTTGTCCGAATCCGGACCGGAATTCCAAGGCGTCCTCTACTGTTATCCCAATCCTGTCGAAAAGAATCGCCTGTGCTTGAATCGCGGCGTTTGCATCACGCTGAATCATTTGATCAACGACGTAACGTCGCACAAACCGAGAGTGACGTCGGTGTTACTGAATTCGCGTCTTGCGCACATCGTCTACACGAACATCGGCGCCAAATTGTTGCTGTTGATGTTGCCCGACAACAGATTAACGCGGGACGAAATCGTTAACATGAACGACGAGGTTTTAAGGAGCTTGAAGTTCGTGTACCGCGATCTGGACAAGTGCTTTAATGGAGATCAAGGAACGACTGGCGAAGTCGACCACTTTTTCTCGCGATTCTTCGCGAGGATTTTGACCAGCGGCATGTGGAGCAAAGCCGAACAGAGCGTTTTATTGAGTGCTTTGCCTGTGAAGGCCGCATTGGATGCGCCGTATCAGTTCGAAGCGTTGCAGCAGGCTGCGCAGTTTATCAACTTGCCCGACGAGGCCAAGATGCAGATCGACGACGCCCTGAGCGAGCTGGAGGCGTGCGACTATAGAGAATGGGTACATCACTATTATAATACTTTGTTTCCATTTACGCATCTTTGTTTTTGGCGTGTTTTTAGAACGACGATCCCTTAGATTGTCAACGACTCTTCACGATCTTGGGCAGTGCGTTGTATCACTCCGGATATCTGCTCGCCAGTCACTTGATCCACGAAGACTTGAT
>JAODGE020002425.1:0-13952 GCA_027574965.2 Ecitophya simulans
TTTTTGACGATAATGAGTTAATCCGGTCGGCAATGTCGACTCAGAACCGCCATAGGTTACTTACGTTCGGCAACTTCCGTTTTGGTTTCATGATCGCGTCAGCACCGCGTTTCAGCCCACATTGCACACTATGCACTTCATTTATCGCATTTTGAGCGCCGCAGCAGCCGCTTAAGTCATGCGACTTGGAACGCCCGCACTCTTTTGACGGTGTTTATCGCGCTTAATTCATAAAACGCGCCGCGCCGCGCTCAAAAGTTGCCAGACGCGCGCCCGGCGCGCATCACGCACGGTTTCGACAAACCTCTCGACTTAGGAAGTCGTTTAAGAATCGAGATATTTTCGAAACCAAAACAAAAATTTCAACAAATCGTATAAGTTGTAAGCAGTTTGTGAATTAAATAAAAACGATTACCCTTTGTGTTTAAATTAGTGGCTCAGTTTAAACATTCTGAAAAGTAACACCAAAAAATCCAAGGTAAATTTTTTTTCTCATCGGGGTAAAAAAAATTCAATGCCAGAGTTTGGGATTTGGGGCTGTGGTGCAAGGCGTACAGTATCAAGATGCCGCGCCCCACACGCATCATCAACTTAGGGCATTTGCGGTAACCGACGTAAAATTGTGACGAGCGAGATATTAATAATATACCTATAAATATTCTAACATTAAAGTATAAATAAATACTTTGCATATATTCTTTTCTTTTTTCTGTTTTTTTTCTTGCATAGGCCTCATAGCCTGTTTCACTTCGATCTGAGTCTTACTTTTTTTTCTTATCTTTTCTTTGTTCTCCCCAGCAACAGTTCATTTTTTGAGGACTCATTTCTTGCAATTAGCACAATTTTGTTGCCGAATATTATTTGTGTTGGTTCCATTTTTTTCTGCTGTGGTCAGTTTATGTGCAACCTCGCATTTTTTTCTAATTTCCATGATTGAAACATGGTCGCGTAGTGTCTTTCCGTAGTGTGTCTGTTGTTGTCATTTTAGGGCAAGTTTTAGCGCTGTATGTTAGTATTGGTTTTACCGCCGGTTTATATATGTAGGTTCGTACCTTTGTAGTATAATGTTTGTTATTAAAGACGGAATTTTTAAGGCAACCCGCTATTCTGATACCTTTTTTACTTACATGATTAATTTTTTAAAGTGTGTTTCACAGCTAATCACTTTAATGCCTAAGTAATTTAGTTTGTTAACTTCTTTAATTACTTGACCATCTACTTCCCGCTTGCATCCAGTTGGTGTCGATGCTATTACCATGCATTTGGTTTTTTTTGCTGCAATTTCCATGTTGAAGGTCTTTCCAGTAGTGTTGAATTGTGCAACAATTGCTGTAGATTATCCTTGCTTTTACCGACAAGAACTGCATCATTTGCATAACACACGATTTTTATTTCATTGTTGCCCATTTGATACTCACGACACATTCTGAAAAGGAACGAGTTCAAGAAGTTTCCTTGTTTAATTCCAGCACTCATCTTAATGCGACAGTGTCAGTATAAAGGTTTTGAATAGTGTCATTTATGTTAAGTGGAATTGCATTTTTGTGTAGTATGTTGATGATATCAGCTAGTCCTACCCTATTAAATGCTATTTTAAGGTCTACAAAGCATAAGAATGCCGGGCAATTCCACTCCAGCGTGTTCTCCTCAAATTGCCTGACTATAAATATAGCATCATTGCATGATCTGCCTTTAATAGATCATTGTTGTTTGTCAGTTGTTTCTCTGAACTGCATAATTTTTTGCACAAAGTATTTTAGTCATAAATTTTTGCGTTGTATTGAGTAGAGTTATTCTTCAATTTTTATTGGGGTTTAGTTTTTTATGCTTCCGGTATTTTACATTTTACCAATATACTCTACATATATAAAAAAATAAAAATATACAAATACCTAAAAATATAAATAAATAACTATTATTAATATTACAACTACACACAAATACCCTCTAAACGTAAGACTGGCAACACTAGTGCGTGGTTCTGTAAATCGCGAAGCAGCTTGCACCGCCAGTCATTTGCTAACCCGCCTCTGTCCCTACTGTCAAGGCACTGGAACAGATGCGGCACGGTCAACGGCACGTTGCACTGGGTACAGCCGGGTCTCTGCGTCGGTGATGATTACCGTTTGAGAAAGGCCCCCATGGCGGGCAAATAAAGACGCTTGCCAGGTCGCTAGCACTTTAGCTGAAAAATCTGAACAGTGCACCGACTCCGTTTGCAGATATTGCCCCATTGGTGTAGATATGAGTGTATTCTAAATAATCACGATGCAGATGCATAAAATTTTAAAATTTTAAGTTCGTTTTTACATAACGGTTATAGGACACTCCCAGATATACGGTGCATCAACTAATCAAACATACCATGTTGTATGCTAGCCTCTAGAGGCACCGGTAAGTCAAACCCTTGAGTCGCCACTAGCTCCCCGAAGACAATGCTACCAGGTCCAGTAACCGTGGGACGCTCAGAGTATGGGTTGCAATTATCTTTACTGAACGCCCAGGTGTTCGAATGCAACTAAAAAGCTCGCATTTTTAAACAGTATAATTGCAATTTTTGGTGGCATCTCAGGTTTAGAGGCAAGAGATTTGTCTCACAAAAAACAGACAACGCTGGACTAGTACGGAAAGCCCTAGAAATGAACTTGGTCCAACGATCTCAGGGTTGTCCGCCGAGTTGATGCAAAATACCATACGTCCACACTCAAGAGAAGACAAAACGAGAGCACAATAAACATTTATTAAAATTACCCTACTAGTACCCAAACGGACACCAGACAAGCATCAAAAAAGTTTTAGCCCCTGATGGCACTTGCAAACAACATTTGCTACGCGGATTTTCTAACGTAAACGGGAGTTAACAATCACCCCCAAAAGCTGGAAAGGTTTTTGATAGATGAAGTTTAGCTGAGTTTGCAAAACTTGAGGATCTCTATTGTAAAAAATTGTGAAATCATCTACGTAAAGGATTCTCCACGCGGATACTCCACATATGCAACTTTTGTAAAACGCCATATCGCCAGATCATATTGTATGCTTTCTCGATATTGAGAAAGACCGCGGTGAGATGACTCTAGTTTAGAAATGCGTTCTAAACCGCGCTTTCAAAATACAAAATGGCGTCTTTAGTAAACCGGTTTTTGCAAAAACTTGTTTGGAGAGGACTGAGAAGGTTACGTGACTCGACGACCCAAGTAAGTCGCTGAGCAATCATCTTTTCCCAGACCTTGCTAATGCAGGAAGTGATACAGATCGGTCAATAACTGGCAGGGTTTAAGAAAACTTAATCGAGTTTAAAAATAAGTATTACTATTGCCTTACGCAATTCATCAGGGTGAGTAGATGACAACCACAAGACATTAAAAAAGTTGAGCAAACAACGTTTGCCTCGCAACAAAAGTTGTTTAAGAAAAACATAAGGAAAAGAATCAAATTCGGCCAAAAATTTCTTACCAGAAAAGAGAAAAGAATTCAGTTCTCCTAAGAAGAAACCCTGCGTGTACTTAGCGGTAGAATTTTTGCTAGCAAAGCGCGTTGTTAATAGCTCACACATGGCTGCCAAAAATAAAATTGTGTTGCCGTTTTCCATAAGATAGGTCAACACAGCAAAAGATTTGCAACCCGAAGCCGCGCGGATCTTACACCACACTTTCGAAGGAGACGCCAAAGACAAAAGCGTCGAAACTTACAGCAATTTGCCAGAACCCTGCATTTTCTTTAATCGACCAGGTTTGCGGTTAATAGACACTGTTTGAATATGCTATATGATTGTCTTTGTTTAACAATGGCATCGGCGCAATCTTTTCGAAACGCTACAACGGGCCGCTTAAAAAACGACATCGGAAAACCTGGGCATAGACTTATTTGCATCGGAAAAAAGTGTTGGAACTTTAAAAGATTCCTGGAACAAGTCTTAGTCGGTTTTATTAAAATTTCGATTTGCAGGCCAGTGTACTTTAGTTTTGTAGATACCCGTGACCAGAATAGGGTAGTGGTCACTGAAAGAATACTGCGGGAAAGAAACCCACATCATACACTTTTCAGTCGCCGACAACGCCCCACTCAAATCAATTATAGACTTCTCGCCGTTTGCAGATTAAAATGCGTCATTTCTTCGCTATTCAACAGTACCGTTTCAGTGTCCTCAAACGTTAATTCTAAGTCTTTTGCCCTCGCATTGATCCTCTACAACTCCCACATATCTAAGTAAACGTTACAATTACTAAAAAGCAGCCACGGTTCAGTAAACTCTAGGATTAGTGCGTCCAGATCGGCTAAATGAAAGGAGCAACCAGGAGGAAGATAAATGGAGCAAATGGAGCAAACGAAAAACGCCATGGTTTTCAGACGAGATCAAGACCAAGTGCCAAGAGAAGAGGAAGGTATATCTAGAGTATCTGCTGACGCGTAGCGAGGCAGCATACACAAAGTATAAACAAATTAGAAGGGAAACATATGCACTAGTTCGAAAAACGAAAAACGAACACTAGAGCCAGTTTTCCAGCAAAATGGAACATGACTTCTACGGGGCACAGAAGACTATTTGGAGAATCATCAGGGGACAAAGAAAGGGACTGAAAGAACTAATCAAAGTAAACACCATAGAAACCGATGAATAGATAAGATATGTAAGAGAACTATACAATGAAAAGAGCCACACACCTAGCTACTGCCAAATAAAAGTAAATCAAGAAGAAAAAACAACCGTAAATCATACTGAAGTATCGGAGAACATAGCCTGCCTGAAAAACCGAAAATCAGCTAGACCGGACGCCATCACCAATGAATTACTAAAATACAGAGGACGACAACTAACCTCAGAGGTGACCGAATGGTTTAACATAATTCTTCAAAGGGCTAAAATACCAGACGCATGAAGACTTAGCAACCTAAAGAGGATGTTTAAAAAGGGAGACAAACAAAACTCCGCCAACTACCGTGGCATCACCATGCTTGACACAACCCTCAAACTGCTAACAAAAATTTTGGCAAATAAAATCCTGACGAAAACAACAATATCGGACGAACAACAAGGTTTTCGGAAAGGGAAATCTTGTAACGACTCAATTTTCGTAGTCAGGCAAATAAAAGAGAAGGCACTAGAATGGAATTGGCCGGCATTCCTATGCTTCGTGGATTTAAAGAAGGCGTTCGATCGTGTGCAACTTCCGGATGTCATCGACATATCATCGACAGACCATCAAGGACATATATACAGAAACGAGGTTGCACGCCAACTACAAACATTCTACGGTCATTAACAACTAATTTTTTTCGAAAATGCGCTTATATTGTACAAGTGTACCAAAGTAACGCAACTTAAATTAATTGACGAAACCCGAAACATTTATTTAAGGTTCATTTAAGCCAGTAATAGCTTAAGTGGCGTTTAGGCCGAAACTATCACCAATCCAAAAAATTGCGTCTTCAAGATCATACCTTAAGTGACGCAAAGATCGGAATTAAGTTAATGCATCGCTTGCGAGCGCGGAGATGAAACCAGTTCGCGCATTCTTGCACGAACGACATTGATGGCAACTCGCAAAAAAATAATTAAAACGAGCGTTTTAGTTAAAATACGCGTTATATAAAACAAAAAAATAAACAAAAGAAAAGTCGTCGTGTTGTTTATTCTTGTTTAAAATTTCTACAAACTGCATTTAACATAGTTGTAAACTGATATAACATAGTCGTGATCAGTATTAAATACTAGATAAGTCTATATATAATTTAGTTGTGTAATTTATATAATACAATTTTTTTTGAAATTTTATAATTATAAATATATGACTATTTTAAGATGTCGTAAATAATCGTAAATAGTAGACAGATTTGTGGCCAGCGCTACACTTTTGGAGCATATTATCAAATTGTTCTGTAGAGACGACTACTTACGCTCAATTGGCCGTACCCTGTGCTTGCTTTTTTCCATTTACTGTCGCAAACTTCATTTTTGAATGGGAAATCTGACAGGTGCCTTGTGCCAACTTGGAACAACCCCAAAATGTTAAAATTAGGTCAATATTTTTTGCTATTTTTTGTCAAGTTTTTTCTGTTTTTGTTTCACTCCAATCGACTAATTATTGGTCGAGTTATAACGAAAAATCCAAATTTGTTAATTCCTAATTAAAATTCGCAGTTTGTGCTACAAACGGCGCCGGCGTGCCGACACAGGAATCACAACGATTTTAAGACGCAGCGTGGCACTACGGAGGTGCTGCAATAAAATTTGAGAGTCGCTTGCAGCGCAAAATTTTAATTAGAAATGAACAAATTTTTATTTTTGCTTATAACTCGGCCAATAATTAATCAATTGGAATGAAATAAACACGGAAAAAACAAGCAAAATTTAATTTTCGGATGGAATAAAAATATTGGCACATTTTGAACATTTTGGGGATGTACCAAATCGGCACATAGTATTTGTCACCGTTCGTCAACCATTTACAAATTCTCCGTTAAACCAAATTCGCGTAGAGACGTTCATTGCGTTTCAGTTTCCTACGATTGCCAGTAAATCGCAACCAATATTAGCACAATTAAAAATAGATTTCTAATAGTAAATTTAAATTTAAAAATAAATTAATTATATAGTTTATGTCAATTGTGTCCAAATTACGCATTCAAACAAAATAAATTTGATAAAAATTAGAAGATTACTAATAACTATACATAAGGTACTATAAACATAATTTTAAATCACACTTTTAAAAATTTTTAAACAATACCTATCACCAGTGGATACTGCCAAGTTAGACATTCTCTTTGAGAGCAACGGAAACGTAGAGCTACGTAGAGCGACATAGCCTAAAACATATTAGTTAGATACCTAGTCCCTAGTCCCACGTCGCCACAAAGTTTAGTCTCAGAGCCATAAATCCCTCTACTCTGTTATTTACGAGACCCTGCAATCAAAATACAATTAAAATTATCTAATTCTCAAAAAGTTATTAATTTATTTATATAAATCACACAACTATTACATTAAATTAATTATTATTTAATACCAAACACGGCTACGTTTTTAACGTTTAAAACTATTATAAATACAGTTTATTTATAAATCGTTATAATTATAAAAATGCGATTTTAATGATCTTGCATATCGATATTGTAAAAAAATGTTATTCAATCGGAAATTACATGCTTTTTCAGAATCTGTAAAAACCACATGACCATAATAACATGCTTTAAATGTTACGCCAATAAAATAAATCTTCAATGTATTTTTAAAAAAATCAAAAATAAATTAAAATTTTAATTTTTGCATAGCTGCGTATCAAAAATGTCTTTAAACATGATATTGTTGAAAAGCATTTAAAAAGCTTAATTGAATGACGTTGAAACATTGTGACATCTTTACCATAGTTGCCCGTTATGTGCATTTAAAACATTTCTCATTTAAAACCTAAAAACCAAACCGTGGTTTAAACAAACCGCAGTTAACTAGGCAGATGTTGCAATTAAACAAAACCTAATTAGCAGACAGAACCGAACAAGCCTTCTTTTTTTTTACAAATTACGCGTCGAATTAAAAACAAGTGAAGTTAAACCAGAGAATTAAGGCAGCACAAAGAGCACATAATGCCGTCGGACTTAAAAACCGCCCAAAGTCACATGATACATGGCGGCCAAGAACGGCGTTCTTGCCGTAACTTTGACGCATAAAATTTTTACTGATTAAGTAATCTAAATGCATGATCAGAAAACCGACGCGGTAGTTTTTTATCGGGCATGTGTTACGATTGCCAGAAATATTAACAAATTAGTTTCACCAGCAGCCCTCTTAAGGGTACATTAAATCAATACGACAATTGTCACTAACTTAAAACAATAAGTAGTTACATTACATTTAAGGCGTTTTTAAGTTGTAATCCAATTTGAAGTCAAATGTCTTAACTTAACAGTCTGAGCTTGAGTAGGTGCTTCAAGTCCGCCAATGAAATTAGCTTCATAATAAATTGCTTATTTGATTAGAACAATTCATGGTGCTTGTTAAGCTAGGTCAGGAGCCTCAAGTTAAGTTAACTTCGAGCTGACGTCACACCGGTCAAGTTTATTGACATCCCGCGCATTTTTCTCCGTGAGGTTAGTGAAGTTTGGTTCCTCCCGTGTCGACGACGCCACAACTCGTTTCAAGGGCGAGAATTTTTTCCATTTCTTGCTGGCCACTTGGCCACTTCCTCGCACATCAGCGTAGATTACAACAACAAATTTGATGCTTTTTTAGAATTATGCTCAAACATGCTCTAGAAGTTACGCCAATAAAATCAATTTTGAATGTATATTAAATAGGACCAAAAAAAATTTTTAATTCCAATTTTTGAAAATCACTTAAAAAGTTTAATCAAATGATATTAAAACTTTGCGACATATTCACTATAGTTGCCCGTTATATGCATTTAAAAAATTTGTAATGTTAAACCTTATATACCAAACCGTGGATGAAACGATCCGTGGTTAACATTGCAGACGCAGTTAATATGCATTTTAACTACACTCGTTCAAAGTACAAAAACACAAAAATAGAACCAAAACGGACGTAAACCCCTAAGACATATGAATTTAGAGCATCTCACTTAACTCTTACAAGGACTGGCAATTAAATAAAACTGCACGTGCAATTTGATGTGTGGTTGGTGACTCGCGCTTTTCGCGCAATGAAAATTACTTTCGACAAATTTGGACCCACACATTTTGACCGGCATTTAAACTGTTGGTTTGATGCGATCTTATCCACTGCGATCGTAGCGTCGTTTGCGTTTTTTTACAAATGCCAATTGTGTTTTAACAATTGCAATAATTTTCACTAAAAATGTGCGGCGCGCAAGCAACAAAACGAATATTGAGTGTTTTGATATGAAGACTCGATGCTATAGTCACCAGGTTGACCAGAACGCTGCCAACACGCATTTAAACTCTACGGCATTACACAGTTTAAACAAAAATTATTGTAAAATTTAATATTAAATTTATAAATAAAAAAAAGAAAACTAAAACTAAAGCCAAAAAATAGAACAGTAGCGAAGTTTATATAAAATTTTTTGTCAAATATTAAAAATATTGCAAACAGCAATCAATTTAAACAATTAAACCAACGTGATAAATTGAGTCTTGCGCACAAAATTAAAATTTTTGCGGCGTTGCACGAAATCACGAAATTTTAACGACAGGTAAATTAAAACAACAACTGCATTAGTAAGACATGAATTGCCATTAAGGCAACAATCAAACAATTTCCTAAATGAAAATGATGAGCTTAAATAACATGTGTCTAACTTGAACTTAACCTAAATATTAAATGAACCAATAATCTAACTGAAATCATTGAAATGTTGTTTGCAGTATAAAATAGCCCTCAAAATCCTGGCAATCAACTAATCTACCCATGATGCAATCGTCGACTGGTATACAAATCAAATCGAATTGCGTCACGGCGTATCGACTTGCGTCGCGTATCATCAAGGTCGACTTGCGTTGGCGCAAACAGTTGTTCAAGTCTACGCATTTGACTTAAAACCAACAGTCATTAATGCGTACCAGTGCAAATTGCGAATGAGAAAAAAAATGTAATCGAGTGCTAATTTACCTTTGATCTACTTAACGTCACTAAACATATAAAAATTAAAGTTTAAGTAAATTCCACATTCACGAAACAACACGTCAATATTCGCGCGGCGGTTGCAAGCAAATGCCGCTATTACAAAGCCGGTTTAAATTTTGACACGTTTTCAACATTACTCTACAAATTTTTTTAAGTAACTTTTGGCAACGCGTAACCGTCAAGCAAAGTTTCGTCTCTGAATGCGCATCGTTTTAATTTATGCTGATATTTTCTGAGTTTTTCGTCTTACCAAAAGTAAGTAAAGTAAAGTAAATTTACGTTTTGTAAATGCAAATGAGGTGACAGAGCGAGGTATATTAAATCCGACTTTAAGCTAAACTTGGCAATAAAAGCAAGGCACACTTGCGTAACAATTCGTGACATACAAAGTGCGTGTCGAACCCTTGAAATTCTTGACGTGGCTCGAAATAACGCGCCAATGACAGCCAACATTGCTGGTTCCACAGCAGGAATTGCATACAAATAACAGTAACTTAATTATTAATATTAATTTTTTATGCATTGAGAAGAACGACAAAAATTGTTGAATTTTGAGAAAACTTTGAAGTAATGTTAATATAAGCAAGGAATTAACTAATTATAATATTTTAAGATATTGTATAAAATTGGTCAATTCTAACATAATTGCTAACTTAAATAAAGCGACTTAGCTCAAGCTCAATAATTAAAAAAAAAACTAATTGCAAAATTTTTAAAATTTTCCTCCCAATACCTGGTTAAATCTAGCATTGAATTAAAGTTACTACAAAAGTTTTAGTTCCAAATATTTAATAGAGACTAATCTCCACACATAAATATTTTCCAAAACCATTCAAAATCTGCGTCAATGGCAATTTTATCAAAGTTAAAAAAATTACATGTCAAAAAAAAACATTCACATTGTATTGATTGTTGTTTATTTCTCTTTTTGTTAATAACAAGAAACTCTTGTTGCAATCAGCATCACATTGGCATTGTCTGTTTACCTTTAAGTATAAATAAATGTGCAGTTTTTGAGAATG
The DNA here is from genome assembly GCA_027574965.2 of Ecitophya simulans. Classification (NCBI taxonomy): domain Eukaryota; kingdom Metazoa; phylum Arthropoda; class Insecta; order Coleoptera; family Staphylinidae; genus Ecitophya; species Ecitophya simulans. The sequence goes on from JAODGE020002425.1 coordinate 10,627, forward strand.
TTTTTAACTGATATTAAACACTTTCCTAATAAATAATTATTCTCCTTTATTTTTTCATTAATTTTTGACTTGTAACAAATCAACTAGTTCAGAAGTAAAGATAAAAATGCTCAACGCTAAAAAACACTTTTTTTGGTATAAATTGATGATTAGAGACAAAATGTTATTAACTTGAGTGAATGACTTGAGAAACGCATAGAAGTTTGGCTTAACACAAGTAATGCTCAACCGACGTTTAAATTCTAGATGCGGCTTTACGTAATACTCCTTTTTCTTTGCGCTTGGATACCCAAATGGTCGTTGCAACAAGGCCTCCTCGAAGGAACAATAAACTTCTTATTTAATAAGTTATTTCAATATGCCCAAGGCGCACGTAACTTTAACCAGCTGCGCTCCTCGTACGACTTCATCGTCGTCGGAGCGGGCACAGCCAGATGTGTGGTGGCCAACCGACTAACCGAAAACCCGGAATGGAACGTACTCCTCATTGAAGCGGCTAAGTCGCAATACACCTTGATGACGCGCACGGGTGCTGACAACTACCTTCCAGCGGGACAAGAACACTATTTCATGGACATTCCTCTGGCTGCAAACTACCTGCAGTTTACCTGGGCAAACAGGCAGTACAAGACGATGCCTAGCCAGAAGTACTGCATGGGTCTGGACAACAACCAGTGCAACTGGCCGCGCGGCAAAGTGATAGCCGGCACGTCGGTGATCAACTACATGATTTTCACGCGTGGCAACCGGCGCGATTTCGACCGCTGGGCCAAGCTGAGCAACGAAAGCTGGTCCTATCGCAACGTCCTGCCGTACTTCATTAAAACGGAGAACTTTTCTATCCACACCGATTACGATCCGCGTTACCACGGACAGCATGGCTACTTTTTGGTGAACTACCCGCAGTACCGCACTAAGTTGGCCGATGCGATCGTTGCGGCCAACATGCAAATGGGCCTGCCCTTTGTCGACTACAACGGCAAGACGCAGATTGGCGTGTCGTACCTCCAGTGCACGCTGCACGACGGTGTGCGGCACTCCAGTAACAAGGCGTACATACTGCCTTTTGGCGACCGCAAAAATCTACACGTGGCGAGCGGTACCATTGTCCAGCGTATCTTGATCGACCGCAAAACGCGTCAAACCCGCGGCGTAGAAATCGTGCGAAAAAGCAAGGTCGTGACAATCAAAGCGACTAACGAAGTCATTGTGTCGGGCGGCGCGATCAACTCGCCGCAGTTGTTGATGCTGTCGGGCATAGGTCCCAGGAAGCACCTGACGTCGCTAAACATTCCGGTCGTGCGCAACCTCAAAGTTGGCTACAACCTTATGGACCACATCGCCCTCGGCGGTTTGACGTTTACGATAGACGCGCCCTACACGATCACGTTGAACAAAGCGCTCGAGCGCGAGAATTTGCAGAACTATCTCAACTACCATGCCGGCCCGCTCACTGTGCCGGGCCGTTGCGAGGCGCTGACGTTTTACGATTTTAAAGACCCCACAAACCCAGGCGGCTATCCGGACATAGAGTTAATTTACATTGCCGGTTCAATCGTCTCCGATCCGCTGCTGCGCAAAGATTTTGGCATCTGCGACGATATCTACGACAAAGCGTTCAAGCAGATCGAGAGCAAGCAGTCCTTCATGATATTGCCCATGCTGCTGCGGCCCAAGTCGCGCGGTCGCCTCCTGCTAGTCACCAGCTCACACGTGGACAAACCACGGCTTTTTCCGAACTACTATTCGGCGACCGACGACATGCGCACGATAATCGACGGCGTGCGTCTAGCAATCAATGTAACGCGCCAGAAGGCGCTGACCGACTTGGGCGTTCAGCTGTACCACGTCCCGTTGGAGGGTTGCAAGCAGCACGCGCTCGACTCGGACGCATACTACGCCTGCATGGCCAGGCACTTCACCTCCACCTTATACCATCCCAGTGGCACGTGCATGATGGGTCCGGCGAGTAACACGCGTGCCGTCGTTGATCCTCGCTTGCGGGTGCACGGCGTCGAAGGTCTGCGTGTCATCGACGCGTCTATCATGCCAGAGGTCACCGCCGGCCACACAAACGCGCCGACGTACATGATTGCCAAAAAAGGGGCGGACTTTATCAAAGAAGAGTGGAGCTTTCGCCAGCGATAAACGGGCGATATAATTTTGTGAAATGGACGCAAAACAAGGTGGATTATTAGAATTAAGCATTTGATTAGTTTTGACCGATTTTTATTTTTTTAGATATAGTCAATTCGGTTAATTCTATGTTTAAGAAACATCACGTCAATTAGTTTAAAAGTTTATAGGGATTTAAAATTGTAATAAATACTGACTTAATAATAAAGTGTGTTGAATAAAAGCAATATTAAATCAAACGTTCACTTTTGAAATACCTGTCATAACTACTACTTACTTATAGTTATCAAGTAATTACAATTCTACATAGGGATAAATATTTGTGGTAAATTAAATAATTTGCAAGGTTTAAAATAGCAAGTTTGTTGTAAGATATTGGCTGCAAAAATATTGAAGAAGCTGAAAAACTCTTAGTCGTAACTTTCGTCTAGATGTCGTCAATATAGATAATTTAGATTATAAATAAACCAAATTTTGTAGGTACAAACTGTAAAACCCTAAAAATATCTTGGCAAGACAATTTATACGATTTAAAAAAATTCTTTAATTGTATATAATTTCCGATGATAATAACTTGTAGTGTATAAAGCAACAATGTATATAATGTATATAAAGCAACAATGTATATAATGCCAACAATTTTAATTATTGTTTACGAACTGTTTACCATTCTAAATAGACAAAACCTTTAAAATGTAATTAAGAAAGATTTTTATTACATTGCATGCAACTCATCAACTTGTGATTAGTGTCAAAACTAGTAAAAATTTATTCAGTGATACAATACTTGCATTCAAATTGTGGCAAGTATCCGAAAAATTTTTTAATATTTTTATTATGATTTTATTAAACAGAAATTTCCTAGTGAATTATCAAAATTGTTATATATGGACACAGATAGTTTTTGCATAGAGTTTTGTCATGATAACATTTACGAATTTATAAAAGAAAATAATACATTATTTGACACATCAAATTTTGATGAACACAATCCATATCAAGTTACATTGCAAAACAAAGGTGTACCTGGTTTATTTAAAGATGAATATGCTGGAAATATAGTAAAAAAATTTGTCGGCTTAAAAGCGAAAATGTATGCGCATAACGTGTCATCAGATGACCTTTCCCAAGAATTACATATTAAAAAAGCGAAAGAGGTACAAAAAAATGTTGTAAACACAAATTTAATA
>JAODGE020002448.1:0-11667 GCA_027574965.2 Ecitophya simulans
CGTCGGTGCTCGGACAGACTCCACGCCTATCAGCGGCGCTTAAGCTTTGGGTACTTTCAGGGCCCGTCTTGAAACACGGACCAAGGAGTCTAGCATGTGCGCAAGTCATGGGGACTAATAGTTCTTTTACTATATGAGTATATATGTAGCTGGAGAAACGAAGTAGTGGTATGCCCTTTATATGTATTTATTTATTTAGAATAATCCATCCAATTTAATTGTGAATCAATTGAGTATATATATTGAAATATTCCAAAAAAGTTAAAAGTCGATTAAAATTATTTGTTGCATATACTTCTAGTATAAATAGTATTATTAAAAAACTAAATATAAAAAAGTTTATATATTAAGATAAGCAAAATTTATGTAAAGCAATAAATAAAGTCCAACAAACAAACAGCTACAATCAACTTTTTACGACAAAGTGACATTAAAATGGTTTAAATGATTCCATATAGTAAAGAAAAAACACCATAAATATATTTTAGTTGTTAATAATGTATTTAGTGAGTTTATTCTAATCATTTAAACACGTTGTATCAACAATGAATGCAATTTTGCAAAATATTGCAAAAAATTTACAAACAAACTAAAAAACTTTAAAAATTCTGTATTTGCATCATTAACGAAGGAATATAACGTAAATTATTACTCATCATATACCAACAAAAAAACCCCAATTGTAGAATAAGTAAATATAACTTTAATTTTAAAGATGTGAAAAATAGTTTTATGTAAGGGATTATATTGGTGGCTTTATATTTCACCACAAATTGTTCAAAAATATAATTCATCTGTTTATTCTACCGCATAAATAAAACCAAAAAATGTTAATAACAATAATGGTAATCATTTTTTGAATTTTGTCTACAACAAGATTAAAAAAGTTAATCTAATGTGAGAATTAGTACACAACAAAACATATTCAATAAAAAAATTTTCACAATTTTTAAAGGGGTTTTTACGCAGAAAAATTGCAAGATGCAAAATATTCAGACATTTATCTAATTGATAACATTATTTGTAAAAAAGCTGATAAGTTTGGATAAGCTTGGATAAGCTAATAAGCTTAGATTTAATCCAAACCATAACTGTTTAATAATTTAAACAAATATTGTCAAAAATGTTTATGTGATGAAAAGTTATAAAACAATATACATTTTTTAAATTAATTTAGTTTTGTATTTTTTACTTACGTATCATATCATATTGGTGACATATCTAGAGTGTCGTATGTAGATATGTTGCTTCCAATTAAATTATAAAATAAAAAATTATGTTCATATATGTTAAGTCGGTAATTGGAATAAAATGGAATTTAAATATAGATTATATTTTTAGGATATACATTTCAATGAAACAAAAAACAATATACAATGTCACAAATCTAAAAGGTAATTAAAATTTTGCAGTTAGAAATGATTTAATTGACCAAAAATATATAAATATTAATTTATATTAATCTTATAAAAGTAAAGTATGCGTAATTATTTTATATTTCGCCGTTATCCAATGCAATTTTAAACTATAATTATTTAAGTATTGTCTATTTTTAAATAATTATAAATAGAAAGATTAGAGATAAATAAAACCATTTGGATGGTAGTGAAAGACATATGACCCGGAAATAACTTTTTAAATGTTTGCAGAGCATGTGTATAAAATAACAGGTTTTGCCCAAGAATGAATATGCCAATATTTCAATAGAGTAGGTTTTTATTAAACCAGTTAATTGCATTAGTAGTGTGTGAAAGATAAAACAAAGCACATAATGGATAACTTAAGATTTAAGTTTTGTGTTAAAGATATTTCTGATGCTGAAAACGGAAGCATTACTTGTGCATCGATACGGTAGTCAATTCATTGTAGTTTTGAAAAATGGTTTTTAATAACTTGTTACAGCTGACTTTTACAAAATTGGAAATAGTATTAGAACCATTAGTTTTTATTGCGGCGGTAGTATTATTAAATAGAAACTGTCCGATAATACCTAAATTGATCATGCCGCTTAGTTGCCAAATTTTACATATTTTTGTATACGGCAAACTATTAAAATTATAAATCAGTATTGTGGAGTTGCATCAAAAGGTGTAAAAACTGTAACTTAAATTTCTGTATGTGCAAATAGCGGTGAACCTAAAATTTCAACAATAGCAATTGCTTTGACTACTATTTCTACAACAATATTATCATTAACATCACGAGCAAATATTAAATAACGTAAAATGTGGTGTAATAAAAATGCAGTGATCGTATTTTTACTCTGTGCACATTTATTAAGCTGTGTAATATTTTATTTATATAAGGAAGTAATTTAATTGATATATTCATTTCCAAAATGACCATAGACAAGTTTGTACATTGTTTATATGCATTTAGTAATCGTATAACTATTTATTTTAAAGTTGTAACCAAAAATTATTTTGAGAAAACATTAAATAGTTTATCTAAACAACATATTAATTATAAAGTAAAAGAATTGAGAAACAATTATATTGAGTAATTGTTAATTATTAAGATAAAACAAGTATTATTTCTTGCATCATTATTATTAATTCATATCTTCTAATTATTATTATTATATTCACTTTAAAGATGGTGTTACTTTTTATACATTCCAAAATTTTAAAAGAACAACAATTATCTTTGCATGCCGTAGCGCAAAAAAAATTATATTAATATATTTAACGAAATCAGTAAAGTTTAAAGAAAATACCTAAAACTTGAAACAATAATAATTGCAGACTTACCTACAAAAACATCCATGCAAATTTGTAGTGAAAAAACACCTTCAAAATTATGAGAATTAGAAATTTTAATACAATATGTACTTGTAATAACATGTATATTGTTATTCTTCTAGTGTGCATCATTAAAACTCTAATTGAAAACCGGTCTAGGCAAGTCATTTATGATTTTCGTCCAAACACAGTATCGAGTCTACTATTTTCCTCGCTTCGTTCACTTTCATCAGATTCAATTAACCCATAGATCAAATAATTAGGTTTATCTCAATCACAGCTCAGAGTCTTTCGACAACAAAACAAAATCTATATTAATTATAAGGTAAAAGAATTGAGAAATAAATATCTCGCGTAATTGTGAATTATTAGGTTAAAAGAAAATTATTTTCTCTAAAATCAATATTATTACTTTATATTTTTTAATTATTATTATAATCATCGTAAAGATGGTATTAATTTTTATACATTCCTAAATTTTAAAAAGAGCAACAAATACCTTTGCATGCTGTAACGCAAAAATTTATATCAATATAATTGAAGGAATCAGTAATGTTTAAATAAAATATTTAAAACCTGAAACAATAATTGGTGCTGACTTACCCACAAAAAAATATCATGCAAATTTGTAGCGAAAAAACGGCTTTAAAATTATGATTATTAGAAATTTTAATACCATATGTACTTGTAATAGGTTTAAATTAGAAAAATATTTTCAAACAACTTATATATGGTTATTTTCATAGTGTGCAACAATATAACTCTAATTGACAACCGGTCTAGGCAAGTCATTTATGATTTTTGTCTAAACAGCCTGCAATCTACTTTTTTCTTCGCCCCGTGCACTTTCATAAGATTCAATCAACTGGTAAACCTTTCCGTTTTTTTTTCAAAGCGCCTATCAATTCATTAAACAAATTTTTTAAAATAAAAGTTCTGTCCCAATCACAGCGCAGAGTCTACTTTTGCCTCCTGTTTTTGGTTATTGTTAACTTTTACTTAAATAATCAAGTCCTACCTCTACTTGTCTATCTCAACCATGCGGTCAGTCACACACTCCGTTAATAAATGCTAAATTTTTACCCATCCAACTAACTTTAAATCAATTAATCTGAATTCAGCTTTCAGACATAGCTTCTCTTCAGTTAATCACTGCTCAGCTACGCACTTCCACTCAAACCCTCACCGCTTAATCCGCACTTGTAATCTTCAAAGTTGGTCCAGACCTCTTCTATACTGCAACCTCTTAAGTTTTAATGTAAATCTTGTTTGGTATTTTATTGTTTGCGCATTTTAATCTAAATTTAGTTTTATAATTTATTATTTCATTGTATCCAAATAACAAAATATTTAAAAAAAATTGTTTTTATTATAATTTTCAGAAATCGCACAAAACAAAATTTTCTTCCTTTTTCTTTCACTTCTATTTATTACTTTCAAGTAGTGTACACAAACACCCTCTTCTTCTATTTTATTTGATGTGTTGTTAGTAATTATTTTAATCATATTAATTCTAATCAGTTTTGCCGCTAGAAGAAACTACTTACTTCCTTACTGCTTACCGCTAAGTGTCGCCTTGCACATTTGCTGCTAGAAAGCATATAAAAAAGCCCAATTATTTACATGTACTTTCTATAATGTAGAATATGTTACAAAACAGCAAATTCCTACAACTATATAAAAATATAACTTCTATTATATTATTTCTATGCATTTTTACGTAACTTTTAAATTTCTCACATGTTTATTTTTATCATGCAAATCTTTTACAACATTTAAAAAATTAGTTTGGCAACAATTTAAAGTGTAAAAGCTAGATAGCGTTAAAAAGCGCAAAACTACATTTCTAACACTTTTACTACCACTTTGCAATTAGTAACCAACAAGCATTCGCAAATACTAATTTACTAAGATTGTTGCTGCTAATGTCATGCCATTTATTTAATATGTTAACAACATCTAAAAGTATGCGTTATTATAGATTAAAAATATGCACAGCTATATATTTAAAAGTAGAACAATTATTGATTTAACCTTTATAACAATTTTTGCTTGTTTCAATTCAATCCACAAGTTACAATTACGTTTCGTTACGTTTCGTTTCAGTTTGTTTGTTTATTGTGGATTTCTACACCATTATATTTAAAAATGATTTTCAAAAATAAATTAAGCAAGCAATTTTGATCAACATTAGAAACAGTCTTGGTATATTTGCCTAAATTTTTGACAAAATTAGTCCAACCAGACCTGATTCACTGTACTTGCCAAACATATCTCTAAACACGCTCAATAATGTCATACATACGTGGCCAAAAATAATATCCGCTAATATTAATGTGAGCTTTTGCATGCCATAATGACATGTGCGTTGTTCTTGCGGAATCACCAATTTTCAACGTTTTATATAATTAGCAAATAAATTATAAAAGTACCTAACAACGAATTCCAGGCAGTGTTGAATTCTACTGCAAATTTTAATACATTTCAGTGTGAACTAAGATGCTTACATAAAATTAATTTCAAAACCTGATAGTATTGCAGGTTTGCTGGGACACACTCGTTTCTGCTTACACGGAAACTCAGAGACCAGTGTGTACCTAGTATTTCGTGCCGTTGGCCGTACCGCATATGGTTTAGTGTCCCGGCATTACAGACAGAAACTGGTTAGCAAATTACTGGCAATTTAAACTGTTTTGCAATATACACAACCAAGCACTAGTATTGTTGGTCTTACGTTCTAACAGTATTTGTGTTTATATTTGTTATGTATTCTTATGTTTTTATTTATTTCTATGTGTAGAGTATTTATTTATATTTTTATGTCAGAGTATTTCTAGGTATATTATTATTGTTATAATTGTCTCGTTTTTCACGTTTTCACGTCGGTTACCACAAATGCTCTAAATTGGCAATGCGGGTAAAACGCGGTTTTATTAAAAAGATCTATGACAAAGCGTCTTGTATGCGGCTGCATCTGTATTGAAGATAACGTTTTTGGTGGGTGAAGGGTCTTGTTCCACAGCCCCAAGCGCCACACTCTGGCATTAAGTTTTTTTACACCTAGGAAAAATAAAATAATTATTAGGATAAAATTTTGAAACACTTAAAAATAAACAATAAATTACCATAACTTATTTAAAGTAATAGACAAATAGAATTTCTAAGATATGTAGTTACTTCAAAAAACAATAAAGTATTTTTGAATACAAAATAAAATTGAAACAAAAATTATGTTTTTTTGCAAAAATCCTACCACTTAAAACACCAACTGAAAAATGCATATTTCTTAATTACAATTTTAAAATTGTCAATATTACAATTTGGTGAAAACTATTAAAAAAAATTATATTATTTTTGCAGTTATTTGCAAAAACACATGTTGGTACAGTAAAAAAAATTATAAATAACATACCCAGAACTAACAAAAAAGACAGAATTTACAATTAGAATATATTTGTGTGTGAGTACATTTAATCATCTATTGTTTTTTGTTTTATGTAATTGTAAGCACTTTTGAACATGCATTGCTAACAATATTTGTATTTAAAACCACATATTTTATACCGACCCGCACGATTGGCATATTGCGATTTTTGGTCGAAAATTCGGCAAAGTCCGGACATCCAATTTTGAAAAATTTTCTAAGTCTCGCGGACGTTTTGTCCAATTTTCGTCGCAAACAACGGTTGAATTGCATAAATTGATTAGATAATTGAGTAAAATTTGATGGTATACCACCACCTCGTTTCTCCAAATACTCATCTACTTGAGCAAGAGAAGGTTTTAGGAAATAATTATATTTTTTACCCTTATTTCTAATCTGTTTTTCGCCTTCTTCAAAATTTATTCTATTAGCATTAGTTGCTCTAATAAGAAGCCCATAATAAAGTTTATCTTCTTCAGAAATATAATTAAGATTAGACTCGGATTTAAATATCAACTCAAACATACCTCGAGTTCCAAGAAATTCATAATCTTTTACTTTAAAATTAGGTGATTTTTCATCATAAAAATTCAATTGAGCGTTTCCAAATAATATTTTATCTGTCATTAAATCATGTCTAACATAATTATCATCATATNTAATCATATACTCCTTTTTGAGTATTCCTGGTTTTACCATCAATATATTCTCTAGGTAGCGGATGAAATTGACTCATATCTTCAAGAGTAGATGCATTGGGAATCATACTAATATCTACATCCATTGGTTCTTTAATTACAGCTTCATTAATAGGATCAGTTTCATAAACATCTTCACTAAAATCATCGTAATCATCTTTATCACTGGTTTTATTTGTTACTGGCGTTGAAAAAAATGGTTGTTGCTGCTGCTGTTTCTTTGACGATGATTTTGGAAACAACTTTTTACGTTGTCGCTCGTAAAAACGTTTTCTTAATTTACGCTCCTCATCTGAAATAATTTGTTTAGGTAAACAACGCTTATGACATGGATTCCTTTCCCGCAGTATTCGTTCAGTGACCACTACCCCATTCTGGTCAGCACAGATATCCACAAAACTAAGGTACACCGTACCGCAAATTAGAATTTCAATAAGGCGCTGAAGACAACTGTGTTTATTAAAAGTATGCTTTGCCTATGTATGCATATATAACACTGAAGCATCGAGACCAGATGTTAGAATCTTGAGGGTAGGTCCTTCCCCTCAGTACAGCTATAGCATTAATATAATAAAACTAGTCATGAAATTAAATATTTAACTGGGTTCTAAACCCGCTTCAGCTTTTATTTTGCAAGTTTGTATAAAATGTTAACATCCCATGAACTACAAGAAAATATATGTTGTTAGATGAGAAAATGATTATTTTCTATCATTAAGATGCAACCATATACTTAATGATAAATCGACATAATTCTCTCTTTATAAATCTTGGCATGTATGAATATTTGCTGATTTTCTTAAAAGCACTATCTATGGGATCTTAAGATGTCGACTATTTTTATGTTTAGACATGCGTTTTTGTTACAAGAAGAAGCCAAAGATCAATCTTTACACGTGTAGTCTAATCCATGTAAATCTAATCTCCAAAAAGGCAATAACTTTTCCTCAATATTTATCTTGTTAACATCCCCCAAGTATGTGCCATTATAAATATGTCTAATATAGATTTGCATGGCAACATAAAAATATGTAAATCTACCGGCAACACTAAATTAAGAACATGCCATGTCATATGTTATGAATATACTTTGAATCTGAAATATATCAATGGACGGAATAAGACCGCATCGTGTCACAAACTGAAGATTGCCAATCTTTTTAAGTTTTTATTATGGTAGTTCTTTCAACTGTTTCTACAATTTGCTTGATGCAGATTAGATGGTATTAGATTCCTTTTGTGATTCAATATTCCTTGCATGCGTCTGTAAATGACTCCGTAAGCAATGCGCTTGCGTAAAACCCCTGTTGCATATAGGGCAAACGTGAGGCCTTTCATCAGAATGGGTCGCCATATGGGTCTTAAGATGAGTGGATCGTTTGAATTTTTTCCCACACACTTTACACGAAAATGCGCGGATCCCAGAATGAACTGTAAGATGCATTCGGCATTGTGAAGTAGAAACAAAGCGCATGTCGCAATATCTATAAAAATTCATTATTTAAAATGGTATATTCAGGCATAATAATTATGATGAATTGAGAAGATGCAAGTTGCAACTTACTCGCACTTGTAGTCTTTTTCCCCTCTATGAATTTTCTCGTGCTTTAGTAGGCCCGATTTCTCAAAAAATGCCTTCCCGCAAAATAGGCATACATGTTGACGGTCATTTTCATGCATTCGATAATGTACGTTATGTAAATATGACCGATTTCTACGATAAAACATTCACTAAATAATAATAAATAATTAAACAGCGTAAATCAATAAAACCAAATATAAGCACTAACGTGAATTCCTTATTGCAATATTTGCATTTATGAAGTGCCCCTTTCCGATTTGGTATACTATCCCCATGTCTCGCCTTCTTGTGAACTTTAAGCATATCTTCGTCCACGATTTTTTTATTGCAAATATCACAAGTAACAGGTCCCGTTCTTCTATGAATTTTCATGTGTTGTTCCAAATTATAAGAAGTACTGCAAAGCACAGAACACATTCTGGAAGTAAATCAAAGATGCATTAATTGTTAAACATATATATTTCAAACTTACTCGCACTGCAAGGATCGAAGCAAATCCATTCTGACATCATCATTCTGTTTGCATTCCTCTATAGTATTAATGTGCTTTCTAAGCTCTTCAACTCGCATGAAATTTGTCTTGCATGTGGGGCATGTGTGGCGGTTCTTGTTTTTGTGTTTGTACCTATGCCGTTTAAGGATCTCTGCAGTTGGAAACAATTCATCACATATGCTGAAAATATACTATTTTAAAATGTTATATGTAGTAAAAATTATTGCAAATATTTCAACTTTAACACAATGAAGTAAACATTTCTAAATACAAGACCGTTTTTAGGCCCGTTCAAATAGATTTTTAAAAGGTCAGGGAATTGTTTAGCATCCATCTCCGACGTATTTAGGTATGTTCACCTCATAAATATCATAACAATGTGTTATACACAATAAGGATAATAGATCGTCCTTCAACCATTTGACAATATGTAAAGCTGTATATTCCTAATTCACATTGCCAAAATCACATTATGCCAAGCCATAGGTGATAGCAACTCTTGTTGGACCATAATAAAAATATTTTAATTATGACCCATGTAATTAAAATTATATTCGGAATAAAATAATGAATTAGTAGTGAAATAGTAATAATTAGTAAGAAATAAGAGCACCTGCATGATAGTATACTAAGTTAATCAGCTATTGATTATATTCATATAGTTTTCAATTGCAGTTAGGGAATAGTACACACAACTTGCACAGTCAATAGGTTAAGATTAATTCTTGTGTGTAGTCATAAAATTAAGTATTAAGTAACATATACAAATACCAATAAGTATAAGCTCCTGGATTATATTGAGTCATCATTTTGTTCAGAAACTCACCGACACTTGAATGGTATTATATTTGTACATATTTTTTCTGATTGATCTTCTGTGGCATTATATTTTTCAGGATCAGTACCATCAGCACCACATCCTCGATTTTCAGAATATGAATGATTGCTGCAAAAAATTGTTCCACACGTCTTAAACAATTGAACTAGACTGCAATCATATAAATTGAATATGTTATAGTTAATTACCTGTATGTACAATTGGAGTTTTCCTGTTCACAGCCATATACAATACTTGTCTCAAGTTTTGCTGAGATATTGTGACTAAAACAAGGTTATAAATATATATTTAATGTTTTTGCTTAAACACACTTACCTAGTTCGTGGCACATGCACTGTAACTTTTGAAATATTTATGTCAGTACATGGATCCTGTGAATTGGAATGTTGATTCTGTCCAAAATTTCTAATGTCTTCTTGTTCTGCACAGCCTTGCCTAAAACAAAATAATAGATAAGTTACATAATTTATACCTAATTCAAAATATACTTACCTGAAAGTGTAATTTACTTTAATGGGTTTAATACCCATTTTAACTGAATTATGATATTCAATATAATTTTCATAGAACAATTGAGCCTTGTTACACATTTGCTGAAAATCATGAAGAAATGTGGTCTTGTAAAAGCAATTGGAGCAGAGATATTGTGGACCATTAACACTGTATTTAAACTAAAATAAAGACTGAACATTAGAATGATGGAGTACTTATGAGAATGATAAATTTATATAAATGCATACCTTCGATATTAATTCTAGTGCTTTATAAGTCTCGATAGGTTCTGTAACTGGTAACATGGTAAATAAACTTGATGATCCACCAGATCCATGAACATTTAAACAAATTGCACAAATCTCATCAATATTATTGTTCAAAAATGGATTGTCCATCTTAAAATGTTCAACTAACTAGCTAATTTTTAACGAACTTATTTACCAACAAATATACAGGTTAGGTTTTTCAAGATGTCTAACAATGCATCGCGTTGCGCACGCGCGCAATACCGGAGTCACCAAAATAAGTACTACAGTGCACTACAGTGTATAGATACACTAGAGATGCATAACTCACCGGTGTTCATTTAGGTTGAAACGGTTGAAATCATAAATAACATACCAACTCAATTGGTATATTGAAATATCATATAGCCAGTTTAATTGGCCAATTCACCAGTCGACTAAGCGCTTTTAGCACGAACTAAAAAGCCTGCGCATTTAAAAGTTTTTTAGATTTTATTTAGATTTTAAGCAACACGACACCGAATTACCAATGGGAATTCTTAATGGTTTAATGGTTGCTGAACTCGTATGCATTATTGGCAGACAGCAAAAATAGTGAAGTACGGGGCTATGTGCGGTGCGGGTAAAATGAGCAACTTCTTTACAGTCCTATTAAAGCCGCACTGCTAGCCCTGCAAGCGTCGCGCGTTCTTATGCTCTTACGCTTTTACGGATATTTCTCAGCTTATAATGAAAGTTTATCACTTCCCAAAGTATGAGCAACTATCAATACAATTATAAGTAATTTAATTTAAATGATAATTATAAATGACTCTTTAATTTATTGTGTGTCAAAGAATAACCAAAACATATGTTTTTCATTTACCTGCTGTTCAGTTTGTATGATTTTGGATAATATTTGTTTTAGAATTTTTCGTGGCGAAAACCAATGTCTTCCAGCTTGTTTTACTAAATATCTATAAATATTTAACTGGTCTAGTAGAACACTTACTGTAGTTGAGGACTATGGAGATGTTCAAATCACTTATATTGCAACCCACACAACAATTTCGGATATTGGACGTCCATTGGACGTCCGTTTTAGGTCCTTTATGTCCGCGGACAAATTGTATGTCCCATAGACATCCATTAAATGTATTAAAATATATATA